>BHFT01024872.1:0-22965 GCA_004320025.1 Laticauda laticaudata | reverse complement strand
ATCAATTTAATCTTGCCGCCTTTGAGCGGCTTCTTGGATTGGTTCCTAATGAACTACTGGCTTTTTTGGCCAATCAGAATTGACTACTTGGAATCTTCCAAGTTATACAGAACATTTGGTATTTCACATTTCTTAAAGTTGCCTAAAATTTGAGAAACGCTGCCTTAGACTCATGGCATGGAGTGACCCAATAGCAACTCCCCTTGTTTTCAGGAGAGAAATAGCAGAGCCCCATGGGAGAACTTACACATTATGCTAAACTCAGACTGGAGAAAATTATGAAAGGAGAAAAGCTCCTAAGGAAACTTTACCCCACATCAATCCATTGAAATGAATGATTTCCAGACCTAGGTTTATGAATCCTCTTGTATCACTACATGTGCTTGGCCTACATTTCCCATAATTCAATCTGCTGAGAATTTTGGGGATAGGAACCACACATATTTGAAGGTAAGGTTGAGGAAAGACTGTTGTTTCCCAGCAAAAGCCCATGCTGCTGAGGAGAAATTGCTTCCTTTGAGTTACAAAAGGATCATTTATCATGGGGACGAGGGCTATATTTGACTTATGAAGCAATGTCAGTTTTTACAGGCTTGAATTCCTTGGCTAATAGCCAGGAGCGATGTGTAATAGTTTAGCCACACTGTTGTTACTTAATCCTTCCTTAATCTAAAATTTGCGCAATGGGGCAAAAAAAAATTAAAAAATTACCCAGAGCCGCTGAATATCAATTTAAATGCAAGGATTGGTGGAGGTGGTTGTAACAGATGACTGGAGATGTTGTTTCTTGGAAATTAAGACCTTTTTGTCATGGAGATTTGAACTAGTGATGAGCTAACAGATAACAGATAATCAGAGTTGGAAGGGACCTTATAGATCATCTAGTCCAACCCCTCTACCCAAGCAGGNCCAGTGATGAAGCTCCCACAACTTCTGAAGGCAACTTCTGTTCCATTGGTTGATTGTTCTCACTGTCAGAAAGTTTCTCCTTATTTCCAGGTTAAATCTCTCCTTGTTCAGTTTCCATCCGTTATTCCTTGTCTGGCCTACAGGTGCTTTAGAAATAGCTTGACCCCCTTGTCCCTAAGAGGGACATCTAATGGTCATGCAGAGTTTTGAAACTCAGATATGATAGCCCTATGCATTGCTTCTATGAACTGCTTTGAAGACATGATTTTCTATACCTATTTGATATTTGTACCAAATAAGTTCTTTTTTGACTGTCCAATTAATGTTCAGTACCTAGCTTGGACTTGTTTAGTGCTTGAATAAAAGACAATCTAGGATAGCATTTCTCAATCTCAGCAACTTTAAGCTGGGTACTGGACTTCAACTTCCAAGTGGGGAGTTGAAGTTGGCTGCTAGGGCATTCTGGGAGTTGAAGTTCACTCAACTTAGAATTGCTGAGGTTGAGAAGCACTGGTCTAGGAAATTCAGAGATGCTGGCCAGATTGGGGCACTGAAAAAGCATCCTAAACAATGGCAGCAGTAACTGTTTGCAAAACATGGGTACAAATCCCACATGGATGTGCTGATCTAAGTTAGCAGGAGTTGAGCTTAAGGTGAAGAAAACTTTGTAAATGTTTCATAAGGGCATTTCCTGCACAATGCTTTCAGAGAAGGCTTCTATTTTGCAATTTATGGAAAGGGGAATCCAAGCACCACCATATTTAATTTCTAAATGTCCTGTACTTTCCCACCAGGTTTTATTGTGCACATTAAATGAACATGGAAAGACAGAAAGCCTCAATGATCCCTTATGATTAGGTGTACTGTGAGATCTCCATCTAGAGGTCCCTTCAGTTTGAAGAAACTGAAATAGAAGTCACAGTTGATGGGAACTGTGGAGGAGAAATGGAGGGGAAGAGGAAGAGGAGGAGGAGGAGAAGAAGAAGAAGTAGAAGAAGAAGTAGAAGAAGAAAAAGAAGAAGAAGAAGAAGAAGAAGAAGAAGAAGAAGAAGAAGAAGAAGAAGAAGAAGAAGAAGAAGAAGAAAAGATTATTTCCATTCAATTGTGTCTAATTCTTGATGATTGCATAAGCCAAGTTTCTTCCACATCTTCCAAATCTTGCAGCTATGCACCCACTGCGTGGGGTTGGTTGACACAGCGTCGTTATTGCTAAAATTCCGCACAGTTCAGAGAGAACCCCCAGATACTCCTCACTCTTGGCTTGTCCTTGTCCACCCCACCCCTGGCCACCCTGCCCCTCCCAGGAAATCCATGGAACAGCTCTATTTTGGATTGCAACTAAAGTTGCAGAGGTGCTGTATGCGTGCGAAGACTCAGGGAGGCGTAAAAAATAGCCCCCCAGAACCCCTGGGAAGTTGGAAATGGCTGTTCTGGCTGCCCAGAGGGCCTTCGGAGCACGGGCAGACCGTTTTTTTCCCTCCCGGAGCTCGACGAAAGACTCGGGGAGACCAGGGAGGGCAAACCCCCCCCTTCCCGTGCTGCGGTTGGATTGCTAGGAGGTCCGACTAGGCCATTGCCCCCATAGCTCACGCCCATCTTAGCAAACTGCGCAGAGAAACCCCTTTGCTAAAATTTTTTTGAAGCTCACCCGGTGGATTCCAACCACCATGTTATTTGATGGCCTGGTTTTGTTTACCCATTAAACTTTTCCAAGCATAATTGCTTTTCTCCAGTGAATTTCCCTACATGGCATAGCCAAAAAAAAAAAAAATTCCTGAAGGAAAAATATATACTATGTTATCTAAATGTTCATGCATAGGAACACCAAGAATAAAGCTATTTAATGAGCATTTATTGAACTTTTAACAGATGCTCTGGTTGATTAAGCACCTTGACCAGGAATGGCAAAAGCTTGCATTGATGTGCTTCTTGAAGAAGAATGACAAAAAGAATAGTTCTCAGAAAGTCAAATGGAAAAATATGAGCAGGTAAGGAAGGCTGAGAGAAGGCGGACAAGAAATATTTCTTGTTCTAGACTTGAAGTACACAAGTTCATGCACTGATTTAAAGCGAACTTCAAAATCTTTGCCTGCAAACCACTAAATCAATTCATACAACTATAAATTTAGCCCATGTGCAAATGTTATTTTGAGCTTGTACAGGACATCACTGATTCAAATATAAACATTAAAGTGCAACCCATCTTAAAAATGTTTCTTTTCCTGCTGCCATTAAACCAGTGATGGGATTCAAATATTTTTACCACTGGTTCAGTGGGTGTGGCTTGGTGGGCAGGCTTTGCATGCACGCACACCCTTTGCATGCACGTGTGCACCAAACGCACACTTTGCACAGGTGCAGAGGTGTTTGTACAGGCACAGAGGCATTCCAACTCATCTCCTGCACGCCTGCACTCTCCCTGTCGCTTTAGCAGCTACAGCATGGCACTCTTCTGTGCCGCGCAAAGCAGCTGTGCTTCAAAAGCAGGGAATAAAGATGAGTATGGTAGCCCAGGTGGGCAGGTGGGCCCAACAGCAGAGCAGTGGAGAAAACCAGTTCAGTCTCTGCTGCTCATTAGTGCTACCAGCTCAGAAGAATGGGGCCGAACCGGTGGAATACCACCACTGCATTAAACATGAGGATTCAAACAGCCTCCAAATGTTATATGGATGAAATTTGCCTTTGAGACATCTAAAATGTCAACCCATTCAAGTCAATCCTATTGGTTTCACTAGATGAATGTAAGCAGATTCAAGGAGATCTAAAAGGGATTTTGAAATAAGTTGTCTAAGGAAAATGATCAAACTTCCTGTTGAGTTCACCTGTTTTCTCTTGCTGGAAATTAATCACTCAGTAATGCAGTGGAGCTGCACCAAGAATTCCAGGCTATCTAAATTAAATGAGCCTTGGGCCGTATCCTATCATCTATTTTGTTGCAATGTGAGAAGAAATACACACTTAGCCTGTGAGTAAACCCGGTCATCAGAAATACCTCCCTGTTGGGCAAAAACACAAGGCATGCAAAGAATGCACTTGTCTCTACAACACCAACACCATCACCCTGGAAGAAGTGTTACATCTTGCTCTGTGAATTCTATTTATTTTTGGTCCTCTGTAGATGGCTTGCAGTTGTTAGGAACATGATTGCTTCACGCAGTTATGCTAATGTTTGCACTTCATAGAACGTAATTGATACTCCTGCTGCTTCCATGCCAAATATGGAAGCAGAATGGCCTTGTTTTGTTCCTCAATACTGTAAATAAAAGGAAGAGTCAAGTTACAAAAAAAATTAAAAGGCTTGTATTTTGCAATTGGGGGGAAAAAAAGACCCTCCAACCTCCCTCCCCTCTTTTCCTTAAAAAAAAAAAAAATTATGACCATGTGGCTAAAGGGCATTAATTGGATTTCATGCAGTAAGCAAATGTTTTTCTGGTTCGGCAAACCCTAAACTTTACAGCCTGTTCTGTAATTGTGTTAAGCTGATATATTTGAACTTAAGGCTACTGGTGTCATTGAAATCCATGGAATAGGCAAATGCTGTGCCAAAAATCTGTCTTCCCCTTTCTCCCCTTTTTTTTCCCTCAAGAAAGCAGGTGCTACCACAGTCTCGGGATGTTTGAGAATTTCGTACCAGAATTACAGAATTGGAAGGGATCTTGGAGGTTTTTTAGTCCAACTCCCTCCCCAAACAGGAGACCTCTACCATTCTGGACAAAATGGCTGTCTAGTCTCTTCTTAAAAACCTCCAGTGACAGACAGAGTACCCACAACTTCTGAAGTTCCACTGATTAATTGTTCTCACTGTCAGGACATTTCTCCTTAATTCTAGGTTGGATCTGTTGGAAGAAATATCCATTTGGTTCAGTTCCAAGCTGGGAGAAAGGCACTGGAGACAAAATGGAGGCTAGAGGCTGATTGGAAAGAGGGTCCATTTCAGAGGTGGTATTCAGCATGTTCTGACCAGTTCTGGAGAACCGGTAACAGAAATTTTCAGCAGTTTGGAAAACCACAAATACCACTTCTGACTGGAGATTTTTCAGTATCCTTCCCCTGCCACGCTCACCAAACCACACCCGCAGAACTAGTAATAAAAAAAATTGAATCCCACCACTGATTCCATTTATTGATGAAGCAGAACCACCAAGCACATGTGATTCTGGGCATGTGAATGGAGTTGAGAGTGGGGGGGTATTTATACCTTCTCTTGGGCTTTGCACTTGAGCTTCCTGTTCCTGTGCAAGAACATGCATTCTGTTGACTATTGTCACACTCCCATGGGGCCCTGTAGAAATCCTAGGAGTTTGTCTGAGCTAAGTTTGGTTGAAGTTTTGAGAGTGGTGCAATGAAGGGGCTTATTGAGCAATTCCTATTATGGCTGAGGGCTAATCCTACCTTTGTTCAGACCTTGCTGCAGGGAGTAATGGATTACCAAATCTGCATTTTTAAAAGCTGGCCTCAGTTTAGTATCTGCTTGAGGGCAAAGAGCTGGAGCTCTGAGTTTCTGTCTCCCTTAAGATTTTCATTTCTTTTTAAGGGGAAATATTTTATCCTGCCTTTTTTAAATATTTCTCAAAATATTTCATTCTTCTAAGAGAGGGGTGAGTGTTAACTTTCTACAGATCTCTTTAAAAAGTTCCCTGAGGAGGCATTTTGAGTTCATTTCATTCTGAAGAAGTGGTAGAATATGTTGAAGCTTTGTTCTCCTTTGTTTCAATTCTACATTTCTCTGATTCTCTGCAGCTGATCTAAACGTGTCCCAGACCAGGGGTCTCCAACCTTGGTAACTTTAAGACCTGTGGACTTCAACTCCCAGAGTCCCAGCTTTTCTGGCTGAGGAATTCAGGAAGTTGATGACCACAAGTCTTAAAGTTGCCAAGGTTAGAGATCCCTGTCCAAGACAGAATTCCCCCAAAGTCTGAAAATTTGGGGAAGATGCTGGATGGATGCTGGAATTATAATTTTGCTTCAAGCAGCAAGACATTCATTGCAGTTCCCCACAACCATATCCATCTCATTACCCAATTACAGTCATCATTCTGGGAACAGGTGACATTTTCTTCAGAAAGGCTATGGAAAAAAGCTAAACACCATTCTGGTACAGCAGTAGAACAAATGTTGGAATCATCCATTGAGATGAAAAGTAAAGATAAATTTCTGTCATCTAAGTATTGAAGAAAAAAGAAAAATATTCAAGGTTCCCTCCAGAATTGGTAATCGTGTTTCAGGTATCCTTGAGTTGGTGTATAATGTGTAGTTTGACTTATCTTATATATCCTGATATGTGTGTTTCTTGGGTTCAATCCACAGTCCTTCCAGCTGTTACTACTGCTGGACAATCTCTAGTTCTCTCAAACCATCCTACAATATCTGTAAAGAAAAAATGGACACAACTATGAATGAGAATTCGTGTTATAATAATATCAATGTGTCATTGTGTGACTTTATCATTCCACTACAACACCAACATAAATTAGAATTCATCACTTGTTTTTCCAACCTGATATCAATATATTAAAATATGACTTCAAAATCTGGTAGATGGGCATTCATAATTTTAATCCATGCAGCCTTGCTTAAGCAGAATTTAACAGGGTTAAATATTGGTTTTACTATGACCATAACTTTGGCTTAAATATCAAAACTCCTTCCTTCTCCTCAAGATTGTGAGCAGCTGCAAACAAGAAAAGTCCAGAAAGCCCTCTCCTGGGTAAAAAAAAGTTAAGCTCATATTTTTAATGGCTTTTCAATTTCCTTGGCTGGATATGTATTTACTTATCTAAAATCACAAGGTTCTCACCGTTATAAGATATGGTATTATGAAATTTTTTCCATCTAAGATATAGCGTGCACTGAATTGAGAGGGTAATCTAAACCAATCTGCATAAGTAGTTTGCATATGTATACAACATCAAGATAACTTTAGGGGAAGTAATTTGAAATATGATGCTGTGGGACATCCACTCAGCATGGAAACTATGCTTGCTGTGTGTGGTAACATCATCAGAATAGCAAACTGAAGGTGCAGCTAAGGTAAAAGTATTTTTCTAGAATGAAGGCAAATGTGCTCCAGGATAAATGTTGCAAGATCCAATGTGGATCTTGGGGTTCAGAGGTTTAGTCTCCTGAACTTTCTAACTCATGCTGGAGCCCATCTTCAGGGAACTTCTCTCTAAAGGAATGTGTGCTGAGCTATTATGTGAGTTGTTTTTAATGTGGTTATTGTTGTGTTGATATTGGTTGATTGTTGTGTTGATGGCTGACAATTGGCTGCTATTTCTTTGTGCAGCCAAATCCTCAAATCCTGAGTATTTGATAAACTGGTGCTAAATCAGCATTCCTGTTAACTGGCAAGGGACCCATTTCCCAAGCTTCATCATTTCCCTGGCTATTTTTGACCCTGCTCAGCCAACAGTCTTAGTAGCTACAAAATTGAATATGTCTTTGTTCATTGCAGTGTGAGGCTACCAATGAGTTCGGGTCTCCATCTGATCTCTCGCTTGTGTTCTTGCAATCTGATAGTTAGCTTCCTTCCCATCTGTCCTACATAGTCACAGGGACAACCCATGCACAGAATCCAGTAGATTCCATTAAAAGTATATCCCACCCCCAAGTGATCTTTGCAATGCATGATTTGTCCTCTTAAAAGTGTTCTTTCTGTTGTTGGATTGTACACTTCTGTTTTATTTACCTTTTGAATTAACTTTCAAGTTGTATTTATTTAAATACTACCTCAATACCTGTGCTTCGCTATGAAACTATGTGGTCAGGCTTAGTTTTTGGGAAGGAAAATAAGGGGGGGGGGGGAGAATTCTGCCTCTGCCTACCAGTATCCATTGGTATTCATCAGGCTAGTATCCTGTTTGGAAACTGAAACAGTATTTGCTATGTGAGCAAGAAGGAAACAGCAAGGAGTCTGGGCGTGGCTTAGCTCAACTGTTCTGTACTAAAACTGTTTGGTGCTGCGAAACTAAAACTGAAATTCAGATAACAGATAATCAGAGTTGGAAGGGATCTTATAGGTCAAGCAAGAGACCCTACACCATTTCTGATAAATGGCAGTTCAATCTCTTCTTAAAAGTCTCAAGTGATGGTGCTCCCACAACTTCCGAGGGCAACTTCTGTTCCATGGGTTGATTGTTCTCACTGCCAGAAAGTTTCTCCTTATTTCCAGATTAAACCTCTCCTTGTTCAGTTTTCATCCATTATTCCTTGTCTGGCCTTCGGGTGCGTGAGAAAATAGCTTGACCCCTTCCTCTCTGTGGGATCCTTTCTGATCAACCTTTCTGATCAACAAGCTCAGCATCTTAGCCACTGAGCAGGTTCTCCTCTATATGTATGTGCAATTAGCTACATGAACTCCATTTGCACATCAAGATTAACTGGGTGTAATGGTATGTGCAATTGACCTTGGGAGACGTGGGAAGAGATACCGCTTAGGGAACTAGCAGGTAAACAGAGGGGGTGGTGGGGAAACCTGCTGCTGTATCAGGGAAAGAGAAAGACATTCAGAAAGGATCCTCCTCTAACTGATCAGGCTGTAAAAAGAGAGAGCGGGAGAGGGAGGGGGAGATTTGTACTTTCAAACTTTCAAGGTTCTGTAGCCTTACAATAAAGCAGAATTAGCTCATCTGGTTGTATTTCCTGTTTAGTCTACCTAGGAAGGCCAGCATCAATCTTGCAATGCTGAAAGTACAAATCTCCCACCATTTCTTTTTACAGCCTGATCAGTTGAGGGGAGGATTTATTTATTTATTTTTGTCAATTGCTTACAAGATAATAGGTATAAGTAAAAACATCGTTATGAATACATGGATACATATAAGAAAAATAAAAGAAACAATAGGACAGGGATGGTAGGCACATTGGTGCACTTATGCAAACCCCCTACAGACCTCTTAGGAAAGGGGTGAGGTCAATAGTAGACAGTCTAAGGTTAAAGTGTTTGGGGAAGAAACCACAGAGTCAGGTAAAGTATTCCAGACATTGAGCACTCTGTTGCTGAAGTCGTATTTTCTGCAATCGAGTTTGGTGCAATTAACCTTGAGTTATCTTATTAATTTATCTTATTATTATCATCAAGTTATTATTATTATCACATTATCTTATTATTGAGTTATCACTTAGATCCTATCTAAGTGGCTCTCTCTCTTTCCCTGATACAGCTGCAAGTTCCCTGCTCTCCTTATTTATTCCTAGACATTATTTTTAAAACAACCTAATCATTTAGGGAAGATCCTTTTTTGTTACCCAGTTTATTTTTCTGCCCATTATGCAGCTGTGAGTTCCCCCATCCCTTCATCTGATTGTTCCATAGGCAGCATCACATCCAGTCCCCTGCCCCACGTCTCCCAAGATTATTCCCACACATCATTATACTGGGCCCATGTTGTGGCCTGTTGGCCCCTCCAGCAGCCAGATCAGATGAGAAGGAGACATGGTCAGCATCAAGGCAACTTAAGAGCTCTGAGGGGGAAGAAGGAATGGAGCTGGCAGAGAGAGAGAGAGGTGGAACCTGGGCCATCCTCCAACCCTCAGATGGAGAGTCATCAGTCCCCAGGTCTGGAGGTAGCTGATGAGGAAAATAAGTCGAGTGCCTGACACGCAGATGTGCAGAAGGCAGAGGAGAGGAGGGCAGTGGAAATCTGTGGGCCGATCCTTGGGAAGGAAGAGCCACCCTAGCTCTGGAGCAAAGCCCCACCCTAGCTCTGGAGATAAAAGCCAGGGGGCAGAGATGAATAAATGTGGCAGGCAACTATTCATCTTCTGGCCGGACAGACTTGTTAGCTTGTAGTGAGAGAGAAACTTTTTGCCGGGGTTGCCGGCACTCCTAATTAAAGGAATCTTTGAAGATTTGTTATATTTGGGGATCTGGGTCAGAACACCAGTAGATAGAGAAGGATGTAAGTGTATGACACAAACTCCCAAACAGACCCAGTCTCATTTGTAGTTAAACTACTATGACTCGACTTATCCATTTGTCTCCCACTTTGTCCATTATTTTGTTCATCAAAACAATGAAACGGTGACATGGACCTTCATCTCACAAGCCCTTTTGTATATTTGTGTGATTTATTTATTTATTTGTCAATCACTTACAAGATAATAGGTATAAGTATAAACATGAGTAAGAATACAGGAAATAGGTACGAATAAATAGGGGCAATAGGACGGGGTCAGAAGGCACAATGGTGCCCTTACAGACCTCTTAGGTCAATAGTGGATAGTTTGAGGTGGAAGGAGTGGAGGTCACAAATCTAGTTCAAAAAAAGAAAAAAGAGCCATAGTTTAAGAGGCAATGACACAACATTGCTTTCCTCAGCTGATCTCCCTGTAGAAGTCTTTACAGGTGGTCCTCGGTTTATAACATTCATCTAATGACCATTGGACGTTACAACAGCACAGGGGAAAAAAAGACTTATGACCACTTTTCACACTTATGACTGTCGCAGCATCCACGTGATCAAAATTCAGATGCTTGCCGACTGATTCATGTTTATGACGGTTGCAGTGCCCTGGGGTCATGTGATTCTCTTCGGCCACCTTCTGACAAGCAAAATCAGTGGGGAAGCCAGATTCACTTAAGAAGTACTACTAACTTAACAATTGCAGTGATTCACTTAACAACGGTGGCAAGAAAGGTCATCAAAACTCACTAAAGAAATGTCTTTCATAGCAACAAAAATCTCAGGATGAGTTGTGGTCATAAGTCAAGGACTACATGTACTTCAATTTTCCCTTTTCAACATTTTACAGTTTAGATGACATCTTAGAGAGGTCTCATAAAAATGGGTCCTCTCTAAGGATTTTACTCCAGCAACTGCCGTGATTTTCTCATATGGCAATGGAGGGAGTGAGGAAATGGTTTGGGGACCCTCCATAAGTGGTCTCCAGTGATGGGAGTCAAATTTTTTTACTACCAGTTCCGTGGGCATGGCTTGGTGGGTATGGCAGGGGAAGAATACTGTAAAATCTCCATTCCCTCCCTGCTTTCCAGCTCTGTACTCCTGTGCAGGGCAACAAAAGAAGACCCAGCCAATCAGCTGGGACTCGGAAGGCGGAGAATAGATGGGGGCGGGGCCAGTCAGAGGTGGGATTTGCCAGTTCTCTGAACTACTCAACATTTCTGTTACTGGTTCTCCAGAACTGCTCAGTACCTGCTGAATACCACCTCTGGAGTGGTGACCATTTTAATCATGCTACTGTGGCTTTTTTCACTGAACTTTTTCACTTAACTTCTATTCACTTTCACTTAAAAAGAGAAGGGATGAATGAATAGAAATGGGACAGGAAGGAACAGTTTGGGCCAATTAAGTGACTATAAAAATGGGTATTCTATATCCAGCCATTCTCTATCATGCATGAAAATGAGATGGGAAAAGGGATGGCCAGGCCTGTATTTTTTACATATATAAATTTTATTAATTACACATTAAAATACTGGACACAATGTGACCGTCTTGGCATCGTCCTTGCCTTACATACTAAAGGGTCACATATCATATATACCTTCAGGGGTGGGATTCTACCTGGTGGGACCGGTTCTATGGAACCGGTTGTTACGATTCTGCGCAGTTCAGAGAACTGGCAAATCGTGCCTCTAGCTGTCCATGCCCTTCCTCATCCACTCACTCCTTTCCTGGTATGTGCGTCATCAGACTTGTCTGCATACATTGCTACTTTTTCTTTTTTTCTCCCCCAACCATTAGCTGTTCTGCTGTGCTGGGTGATTTAAATTAGCTAGAACACAGGAAATCGATGGATTTCTTGTTCTCTAGCAAATCTAAAAGCAGAGCTGAACTTTCCTTAGGACTGAAGCTTCTATTTTTCAGTGCAGACTCAGGTAGCAGATTGCAGAAAGATAGATCTCTGAGTGAATCTGTGATTCTGCAAGCAACTCAATCTGCCTGCCTGCTTTGTCTGCTTTTGGGTAAAGTTGGTCTTTTTTATATAAAGAATTCAATATTTACATAAATATTTATATATTTACACATATGCCATGCTCACAGTCATATGACCACCAAGCCATGCCCACAAATTAGGCCACGCCCACATAACCGGCTGTAAAGAAATTTGAAACCCACCCTTGTATACATTGCTACCTTTACACCTTTATGCCAGGCCTGTTTGTTCAACAAATTTGTTCAGCAATAGTGGCCAAACAACTGACTCTTCAAGAGACTTTTTTGGACCGGTTAAGGACCTTTTAAGGAAAACAAAATCACAGTGGTAGGATTCAAAAAATTTTATTACTGGTTCTGTGGGAGTGGCTTGGTGGGAGTGACAGAGGAAGGATACTGCAAAATCCCCATTCCCTCCCCACCCCGCCAACCTGCTTTCCAGCTCCTTTCTTCTGTGCAGGGCAACCAAAGAAGACCCAGCCAATCAGCTGGAACTTGGGAGGCAGAGAACAGATGGGGGCAGGGCCAGTCAGAGGTGGTATTTGCCGGTTCTCCGAACTACTCAAAATGTCTGCTACTGGTTCTCCAGAACCAGTCAGAACCTGCTGAATACCATCTCTGAGCATAAATGAAATCTTTCAGCTGAGTAAATCCTTACATTGCTTCACTCGTTGACTAAGCTCTCTGGCAGCAGGACTGGAGGTGGTGAGAAGTATCACAGATGACGAACGGCTTACTGGACATCAATTATAATAGATGTAACCTTCCTATAATTTGCCTATACAATCCACCTACAGAAAAAAAAAAAAAAAGAATTCTTGCATATTCTTTAGCTGAGAAGGCAGGACTAATTAACTTTTAGTCCTAAAAGAGCAGGAAATGGACTGAAAAGAAAGCTTTGGGTAAACACTCCTGCTCACCAACGAACCAAGTTCAGGTAGTCCTCAAACTTACTGCCACAACTGAGCCCAAAATCTCTGTTGCTAAGTGAAAAATGTGAGCTTTGCCCCATTTTACGACTTTTCTCGCCGTGTGAGTCGCAACCGTTGCTAAACAAATAATATGGTTGTTAAGTGAATCTGGTTTCCCCCATTGGCTTTGCTTGTTAGAAGGTTGCAAAAGGGGATCGCATGACTCCAGGACACTGCAACCGTCATAAGTGTGAGTCATTTGTCAAGCATCCAAATGTAAATCATGTGACCCTGGAGAATGCTGCAATGGTCGTAAAGGTGAGAAATGATCATAAGTCACTTTTTTCGGTGCCGTTGTAACTTTGAATGGTCACTAAATGAACTGTTGTAAATCAAGTACTACCTTGTGGAACCAGGAATAGGCAAGATGACATGCTTAGGTAAAAATATACTTGCAGGCACCATGTGCCATGGTCCTAAAGATTGATTGTGTGTCTGGTCCAAGACACACAATCAAGAACAACACAAGGAGTTACTTCAGAGCAGTTTCTTGCCTGTAACAAAAATCTTGCCAGGCTAAAGCACTGCATAACCACTAGACATATCCTGTGAACTGCTTAGGGAGAGCCTATCTTCGCTCTCTGCATACCAAAGATTCCAAGTTTCTTTGTCACTTTTGCTCCCTGGGAAAGAGAACCTCCCTCCTGTGATTCTGGCCTACGTCCCATGTCATTCTTGTTAATCTGGTTATTGTGAGTTGGGGGATTCCAGCGTACACAGCCCCAAGTGACAGCCACAAATGGGAGGAGAGCAGCACAGGATTAACACAGAGGTGTCAAAACTCAGGATTCATTGAGGGCCCCCGCGTCAGGGTTGTGTTTGACCTCAGGGGCGCAGGGTGGGCATGGCCAGCTCGACATCACTCCTGCCGGGGGCCTCTGTGGTGGCCCGAGCACTCTGCCAGCGAAAACAGAGCTCCAGAGGGTCGCCGGTGGCCCTCCCGAGCTCCGTTTTTGCTGGCAAAGGCACCACGGGCCAGTCCTTCACTGTTTCCAGGGTGGCCCCACAGGCCAGATCTAAGCACCCCTCAGGCCGGATCTGGTTCCCAGGCCTTGACTTTGATACCCCTGGATTAACAGGACTGGAGCAAGATTAGGTGGAGAGTGGTGGTGGTGAGGGATAAATTACCATTGCTGATGTACAATTCTTCAGTAAGAATTCTACATCACTACTCCAAGTTGTCGAGAGAGATTATATGTATCCTGAAGACTAATGAAGGTCTGGATCGGGGCGGGGGGGGGGGGGANGGGGGGGGGGGGGAACCAGGTTCTAATGGAACCCAAGTAATATGGAATTTCTGTCCGTTCTCCTTTGGTCTCAGTTGATCCATGGATGGATGAGCACAAGCTACCCAGCAGCAGGCTTATAATTGGGGGAAATGCTGTGGGACATCTTCCTGGATTTGTTCTGCATGGATCACAGGGTTGGAGGCATCTGCATCCTTTCTTGGTGCAAGAAGTCCTGGTGATTGCAACTCATGCTTTCCTCACTACCCACGAAGATTACTGTAATGTCCTTTGCATGAGGCTGCTTTTAAAGGCTCTCAGGAAGTTAGAACTAATCCAGAATGATGGGAACATATATGTAGAGTGTAGGCTCTGCCCTAGTTACCAGAATCCAATTTAAAGTGTGTCAACAAAACTCTGGAGGAGTTCCCAGACTACCTTCTCTGACTAAATTCCACCTGGCCTACTACATCATATAAAAAGGGATTCCTTGTTGGTCCAGCTTTCTAGAAGTGGACCCAAACTGGAACTGCTCAAAGCATTGGCTGCCCATATCTCTCACAAATGAAGGCAAATATACGTACCCCAAGCTAATGCTGCAGGATCCAATTGGAGTCAGTCACCAGAACAAGAGATTTATTCCTATTTATTCTTTCAAGTCTTTGGACTTGTGCTGGAGTCCATTCTCAGGGAACTTCTCTCTCCAGAATGACACACCTTTGGTTCCGGTGACAGATTCACATTGGATCCTGCAAATCAGAAAATGTCGCTTTTTTGGAGTAGCACCAAAAGTGGTGGAATAGGACTTCCTTGAAACCAGAGCAGCCCTTCCCAAGAAACTTTAGAAAGTGATTAAAAACTGAGCCTTTTAAAAAAAAAGTTGTTCCAATAACATTATCTACACCTCTAGTTGTTATCATTTTTCTCTCCTCCTTCCAGTTTTGATTTTGCAATTTGCCTTATATTGTTGTTTTAACTCTGACATATTTGTTTTCACTGGGACATCATAAGTGCCAAGTGTTGCAAGATTGTGGCAGGATCAAAAATGAGGAAATTACATAAAGCTTCAAAGGAGGTGAACAATTTGTTATGAAACCAGATTTATTAAAGTTTTTTGTACAGGAATTTTACAACTTTCGTCATGATAATCCTCAGAATATGTACATATTTACAGAGTTTCAACAGTGTTATTAACTTTCCACCTACCAAAATATACAGATTTATAGGCAGGTCCAAAGATATTTAAAAAAACAAAACAAAACTGTATCACAGATACAAATATATTAAAGCAATCACAAGAGCCTTAGTGCAATTAAGGTCAACAACTTTTCACCTCTAATTATCTTGATTTGTCAAGTTAGTATTGCCAGCCATCATTCACATTTAATCTGCTCCTTGCTAACTCGGGTTTGTTTAGGGCACACGCACCATAGTTATTAGAAAAATAGAACTTGGTGACAAAACACTGCATAGGACGTACACTGGAGATGAAGCACACTGAATCTTGGGAGCCCTTTTACTTATTTATTCATTTTTGAAAAGCCTTGAAATAGTATTGCATGAGATTTTAAAACCTCACTATCGCTTTTTCAGCTCTGCCTATAAGAAACTATGGCTATTGCAGTCATTGTATGCCACTTATTATCTGCAATGGTTTCACAGAACTACATTTCCCATTGTACCTTGAAAGATAAAGCTACATTAGTCTACAGTGTAGTCTTATCCAGCATCTG
The DNA here is from genome assembly GCA_004320025.1 of Laticauda laticaudata. NCBI lineage: Eukaryota > Metazoa > Chordata > Lepidosauria > Squamata > Elapidae > Laticauda > Laticauda laticaudata. The sequence goes on along the minus strand of BHFT01024872.1, from coordinate 7,228 downwards.
AGGCCTTTCACATTTAGCTGAACTATAATTCCCAGCAAGCCTCACCACCAGTCATACTGGAAGTTGTAGTTTTACTTCTTGAAAGTCCTGGTAAACTTTCCCATCAAACATGTTCTTTGCGGATTCTGCACAGACACACTCACAAGCCCGCCCACAACAGATTCAGCTTATTTTGGACTGCCATTATGGACAGCAAAAGAAACCAACTTATCTTCCAATTATCACAAGCTTCTTTCAAATTTTCCTGTCTGGATGAGCTACAACTCAGCAACGAGAGCCTGTTTTTACACTAACAGGAATTGACTTCATTATCCCATACAGGAAGCTAATGCTTATGCAAAAGATCCATTAATTATGGATCACAAATTAAAATAGGACCATCTCTTACAACCAGAAAGAAACGAAAACGCAGAAGACAGAAGAAAGGAGAGTTTTATCGATTAGAGTTGGCAAAGTCAAAAGGAAAACATGCTGGTATTGCTTCCTGGTTGAGCTACTGGGCAAGAACAGAGGGAGCCAGTGCATTGCATCACACACTTGCACAAAAAGCCAAAACATAACTGCCTTTCTGTCTACACAACGAGATACAGCTTATCTTCAATTCTCAGGTTAGGCCACCCCACCCTTAGCTGGTGTGTTTTGTATTCGGATGTTGAGGCTGCTTGGAGAGCAACACCCAGTTCCACAGATACAAGGGAACCAAACAAGGTCAGAAACAGGCCCTTTCACATGACTGCTTGAGAAAGCATGCTTAAAATTGACGGCTTCCGCTAACATCTGGCATCCAAAAGCAAAGACTGGGCTTTGAAAGTGTTATCTGGAATGACTGGATTCTCTGCGGGTGTGGTCTTGGGCCGAGGGTTCTCCAAACTCAGCAGTTTTAAGACGACTGGACTTCAACTCCCAGAATGCCTCAGCAAGCCATGTTTACCAAATTGCCCTGCACGCCCTCCGACATTGCCAGCAAAAAGGGCTGGTGGTGGGCTAGCTGGCTGAGGCATTCTGGGAGTTGAAGTCCACAAGTCTCAAAGTGATCAAGTTTGGAGGCCTCTGGTCTTGGGTTGTTAGCATACTTGGGTGACAAAACCAGAGTCGGAGATAGAAGCCCTTTTCTCTTTGTTTCCTGGAACTCCGTTTTGCTGGCGATGTCAGAGGGTGTGAATGACACCTTGGTAAGCATACACAGATCCTCCCTTGGCTAACACTTGTGCTTAAAGACACCAACATATAAACAGTGCGTTATTGTCAAGTCACATACGCACCCCCATCTGTTCGACTGCTGAGTCATGGAAGGAGTTGAAAGGCCGGCTTCACCTTTTCTATCAAATACAAGGCAGCCCTTCTGCCTTACAAGCACAGCCGAGCTCCAAATGTTTCTGTTGCAAAGTGAGACAGTGAGTTTTGCCCCTCCTCATCTTGATTTTGATCGCGTAGGGACGCTGCAACATGCCTAAGCGTGACGAACCGTTGTAATTCCCCCCCATTTTTTTTGATCAGTGCAGTTGTAATTTTCAAATGGTTGCTAAATGTACTGTTCTAAGGAGAGGAGAACCTGGTGGACTTCCACTCCCAGAATTCCCCCAGCCAGGCAAGCTGGCTGGGGAATTCTGGGAGAAGAAGTCCACCAGTCTTAAAAGTTGCCAAGGCTGGAGACCCTCCCTCCCTCACGAGGGGCATATTTCTGTCTGCTTTTCAGGGTTAAAATCCCATGGATATTCAACAATATAGCTGGCAGAACAGCACTGAGAGCGCCTTCACTCAGATGGCACGGAAGCCATTTTAGGAGGCCCACTGAGGTTGTTATGTATGGAGAGAGACTGGGGTCTTTTTTCCTAAAGCCAGGGATATTCCTTTTAATGGCTCTGGACTTTCATTGAAACAAAAGAAAACACTGGGAGCTAAATGCAGTTTGGCACCTTTGGGATTGGCACCACAATGCAAGGCATTGACATCTGTGGAAACCAGGCCTCAAACACCCCCAAAGTGACCAAGTCTCTGTATTCAGCCTCTGTATTCAAGGGCACTTAATTCTAGATGATCAAAGGCTCTGCGGGTCAAAATAACAAAAAATTTAGCTGTCGGATTTGTCCCTTCAGCGACAGCTCCCTTGAAAGGCTAAGCAGCAGCCTTAAGTCTGGATTAACCAAGTTGGGTTTCAAACTGTAAAGCCTCCAAGATCAACAGGTTTTGCAAGACTGGGATACACAGCCTATTGCCTTGAAGATTGAAACATTCAAGTTGGACTTTCTGTTGTCTAAGAAACTAACAAAACAACCATTGGACTCTGCCCTGAAAGATAACGAGAGCCATGTGAGGGAAACGGATTATTCAAAATCATTGTCAGACTCCTATTCCACATCTATGTTCTGGTCCTGCCTGGTGTATAGGCTCTCCTGCTTGGGCAGGGGGTTGGACTAGATGACCTACAAGGTCCCTTATAACTCTGTTAACCTGTAATCTTCCCAGCTTCGTTAAGAACCTCAACTGCATTTCACTCTTCCATCACCAGCTAAAAGATTTGTAATCAAAGGCCAGCTGGCGATCCTGTCATCTCCATGTGATGGACGGGAGGCAGGAGAATCCTCTGGCCCTTCTGTCATGGCCGTGACAGTAAACTGGGCACCAAAACCAGCAAAACCAGGCCATGTGGATGTGAATAGGCATAGGGAGCTCAAAAGCTCTTTTCTATTAAGAGGAAGGAAAGAAGGAAAGCAACATTTATACAGGAAGTCCTCAACTTATGGCCACAACCGAGACCCAAAATTGCTAAGCAAGGCAGGTTGTTTACGTGAGTCACACCCCATTTTACAATCTGCTTGTAAAGCGCATTAAGCAGTTGTTAAGCCAATCCAGCATCCCCCGTTGACTGTGTTTGGCTGGGAACTTCACCAGTGGTGACCCCACATGAGGCCAGTGGATGCTGGAACCATCAAGAATACATGTTGTTGAGTGGCCAAATTTTGATCACGTGATTCTGGGGAATGCTGCAACGCTGTTGTTAAGTGTGACAATCAGTCCTAAGTCGCTTCCCCCCCCCCAGTGCTGTTGTAACTTTATAAATGGTCACTAAATGAATGGCTATAAGTCAAGGACTTGCCCGTACTGCAAATTCCAGCTAAAGCAATCTGATTTTCCAATGAAATCCAACATTAGCTTGCCATTTCTCCAGATTCTTGTTCAAACATTCAGCAGCACACTTGCACTGGAATGGATGGCAGAGTCCCCCAAACACCAAGGAAGAACCCATAGATTTAGCAAGCCAGGATTTCAAACTTTCTGGAAGCTTTCCATGTAGACGTGGGAGAAGATAAAGAGGCCCTCCACCTGTGGGATGAATGCATTTGAGGTCTCAGTCATCCTGAGCAGAGGAAGGCTTTTGGAAAGTGATGCATTTACAAGATGGACACACACATGTGCACCAACACAAAAACGGATACAAAAAACGTGGAACACAAGAGCAACATTCTCTCGTCCCCGAGGCAAAGGGAGTCGGCGGAGCTAGCAAAAGAAGAAGCTCATATCATCGTCCTCCTTCAGTTGCTCCGGAACCACTTGATCAGAGATCCGTATATCCTGGTCGGCATACCCAGATTCCAAAACAGCGTCGAACCAAGGATGGAGCAAAATTTCCGGAGCGGTGAGTCTTTCAGAGGGTTCTCGCCTAAGGAGGCTGCGGATGAGGCAACGCGCTTTGGGAGAGACGTGCTCAGGGATGCAGAACTGTCCACGCCGGATTTTGGAAAAGAGGGCGGTAGGATCTGAGTCATGAAAGGGATACCGTCCTACTAGGAGAGTGTACAGCATAACTCCCAAGCTCCAAACATCAGCCGACTTTCCGGAATAGGTTCCTGTTGTGTTTAAGATTTCCGGACTGACGTACGCTGGACAGCCATGTTTGTCTGACAAAGCATCGTCCTCTCCTTTCATGATGTGGGTGTCTTCCAGGCTTTCGAGTCTCAGCTGCATCCTGGAGGACAGAAGAGAAGAGAACCTCAGTTAGAATGCCAGAGATGTAAATGCCACATTCACACACATAACGTGCAAGAGAGCTCATCCGTGCGTCCCTCGAATGTTTGGCCGCTGTTCTGAAACAGCAACCTGCATATCAAAACACCACAGAGAGTTTCTACACAGGGTTAATCTGCAGAGGTGATAAAAGCATATCAAGCACATGCTACGGAGTTCACCTAAGTTCATCAGCCTCAAGGACACTTCCACTTTTATTATACCTGTGAGCTATTGTTGATTGAATGGTGCAGTCAAAAGGCTTGGGAGCCTGGCTTTTGAACCTCAATGGCTCACACACCTGCTCCCTGAAACATTAAACCAGTGGAAATCATGGCTCAATGAGTAACAATGCATTTCTGCTCATTCAATGTCACAAAGTTATAAAGGTAGTCCTTGACTTCCAACTTTTAGTTTAGTGACCGTTTCAAGTTACAACGGCATTTTAAAAAATGTAATTTAGGACCGTTTTTCACAGTTATGACCCCAGGATCACTTAATCAAAATCCAAGGGCTTGGCAATGGACTCATATTTATGACAGCTGCAGTGCGCCTGGGGGTCATGTGATCACTGTTTGAGACCTTGCCAAGCAACATCAATGGGGAAGCCAGATTCAATTAAAACCATGTTACTAACTGAACCACTCAAATGTTAACTGCTGTGTGCCAAGAAAGTTCATTAAATGGGGCCAAAACTCACTTAGCAACTGTCTTGTTTAGTAATGGCAACTGTGGGCTCAACTGTAGTCGTAAGTTGAGAACTATCTGTAATGCAGGTAAAGGGAATACGTTAGCCATCATTTGCTTCCTTTAGAATTGCCACCTCTTAAAACCACTGCAAAACTTCTATGCCTGAATGAGGCCACAAGAGAGTCGGTATCCAACACACAACTATTTTCAATGGGTTGTCAGTCATCGAAGGAGAAAGGAGGTGAAGGAAATGACATGCTCATGGAAGAGTCTCCATTACAGCAAGCCACATTCACAGGGCAACGATGGGCTTGGATGAAAGCCAGCTTTGTCTCGGTGACATCAAGCCTTAACTTGCTGATGGGATGGCAGCCAAAACTTACATCCCTTTTGTTCCTGAAATAGTTGTAACTCTCTAGTTCAGTTTATACAACATTCCCCACCCCTCAGTTCGCAACACATGTACAGAAAGAGCCGTGCAGGTTTCACAGCTTTTATGCGGAATTCTCTTCCCCCAAACCCTGCATCGCTGGAGTGCTGTTTAATCTTATATTTGTGGATTAAATGTTTTCTGTGGGGTGGGGATGCCACTTTCCTGACACCGATGGCTGGCCAGCCTCCTTGCCCTGACCTTCCTCCTCCCTTCCCCCTCTCCTATCTGGTCCTGTACATGGAAATTATGACTCAGATTGTCCTACCTGCTCTCCAACTGGCTGATGAGACCCAAGTTTCACACCTGCGCTTACTAAGGCTAACCTCTTGCCCAATGTTGCTTCACCCCCGGGGTTACCAAACGCGCAGCTCACAACCTTAACCCTGCGCAATTATTAGGTTTCTAAATTAGCAGCGCGGAGTGCAATCTGCTTTTTCAGTGAGTGGTTCAGTTTATCACAGGCAGCCAAAGACACCAGTGTTTCCCTGCAGGGAGAAAGAGTTGCCAAGTTTTTTAGGTCAATGTGTACTTTCTGATAGATTGTTCTATTCCGCCCCCAGGCCCGCTGGTTTGCCAAAGGACCATTATTTCACCACAGGCTTTCAACCTTGACTTTGATTGACTGATTCACACATGCCTGTTCTCAACCCTTCTTGAGCGCCCGATGGCTCGAAGTCATAAAGTCACTTAATGGCACTAAAAACATGAAGTAGGAGGACAAACAGGCCAGAAACGTCATCTATGGCACAGAAACCCACCTCCCCATCTCCCTAGGAAAGCTTTCACTCAGCAATCTCTTTGTCCCAATTGTCACTCTGGGTGCTCACATTCATGTGCCAAAGCAGGACATTTAATAGAACAGCCTGTTTGTGCTTTTTCTTTACAAAACATGTCCCAAAGGAGCTTTTCCCAGAAGACTGAAGCATCTTGGATGAGAAGTTTCCAAAGGAAAAAAAAATAAAACAAGGAAGTCCAGTTGCCTTTTGGAAAAAAAAAAAAAAAAAAANTCCAGTTGCCTTTTGGAAAAAAAAAAAAAAAAGCACTTTTGGGACAACCATGACCTGGCTGATGGAGAATCTCCATAGAGATCTTCATAAAATACTTTCCGATAACAGGTGTGCTCACCTATCTCAGTTAGCTAAAAAAAAAAGAATCAACTAAATTTGCACAATGTATACATAAATTACACCAATAGACCAGAGGTCTCTAAACTTGGCAACTTTTAAGACTTGTGGGCTTCAACTCCCAGAATTCCTCAGCCAGCAATCTCGGTAAGGCCCTGATATTCCCTCGGGATCTGGCTCAATGGAATTCTGGGAGTTGAAGTCCACAAGTCTTAAAGTTGCCAAGTTTGGGGACCCCTGAAATAGGCCCTTGCTCTGCTCACAAAAAATCATTTTACCCTGCAGAGTGCTTGCAGCTCCTTCCTTTCACTTTGCCAGCTTTCTGCACCATGTTATTAGCAATTATGCGTCCTGGTGGCGCAGTGGTTAAAATGCAGTATTGCAGGCTGACTCTGCCCACTGCCAGAAGTTTGATCCTGACCAGCTTTCTATCCTTCTGAGGTCAGTAAATGAGGACCCAGATTGTTGGGGATAATATGCTGACTGTGTAAACTGCTTAGAGAGGGCTGTAAAAGCACTATGAAATAATGTCTTATGTGCTATTGCTAATTATTTGTAGCTCCTCTTGCCTGCAGACATCAAAGTTGGGGCAATGCACCTGATTTCCCTCTTTCTTATTTGTCATGATAAAGCTGGACTACAGGTTTTGAAAAAGGCAGATAGTCCAAATCCACCTCTCAAGCTTTCTTACTCAGCAACATCAACTTACAACTTGCTTTAACATTTTTATTGAGTTCTACGATAAAATAAGATACAAAATACCAAAGTAAATAGGAAAATGAGAGGGAGGAAGAGGGGGAAGATAATAAGAACAAGGAGGAAGAGGGTGAAGAAGGATAAGAAAAGAAAAAGAAAAAGAAACATTGACTTCCAACTTTTTCTGTTGCAGTAAAATAAAGCCTTAAGGCCATGTCACACTGCCCAACAGATGCAAAAAGGACACAACGGACGAGCAAAATGTTCCATCCGTTGTTAT
>BHFT01024870.1:0-58553 GCA_004320025.1 Laticauda laticaudata | reverse complement strand
GGGAACTTGGAGCCTACCAAGTTCCATACAGAACAATCTATTCATAAAATTATAAAGCAAACAGCTTAACCATATTTTCTCCCTTATTCCAGTTAGGAAGTTGAAGTATTGATTCTGAAGTACTGTACTGAATTGACAAGAAACTTCTTGACTGCTTTATCTTCTAATCATTTGTATACAGTGTTTGTACATGGCAAATAACATCCCTTCACAGAAAAGAATTAGAATAACCATGCTTTTGGGTGGGTTTTATTTTTTTTTTTGAGGATTTTTAAATTGTTTTATTTTTGGAAATTCAGAATAGCTATAGCTATTTGAAAATGTTTGTTTCTCAGTTTGAAATGGCACTTTTATATTGCACATACTCGCTGAACATATATAGCAAATTTTACTCTTTCAAAATAAGCCATTTTTTCAGTATTACACTCAATGTAATGGTATTGTGAAGCACATTTTTGGTGAAAATAATGTTAGATCTTTGGATTCTTTTACTTTTTAAAAATACAGTGCCCTGAACAAACAGATGCTTAAAAAAAACAGTCTGAAAGGTTTGAAAGATGGCCTATTTGTATCTTGAATTTTATCTTTACCTAAAATATGTTGAACGAATTCTCTATGTAGGCAATAATAATTAGTTTTACACTTAATACCTTTCTGTTTTTGAAATAATTTGTCTACTGTAAAAATACAGATTTTCTGTTTTTCAGCTGGGAAATCATCACAGCAAAAGTTTGGAACATATAAAGAAAAAATGATTTTATGTCTCAAAATCCTCTTTCTTACAATGAAGATGGAAGCCCAGTTTGCCTATTTCTAACTGCCTAAATCTTCTCTGGGCCCATGAAAAAGAAAAGCAGTAGGTTTGCTGCACCTGAATACCTAGCTGATGTATGAATCACCTCTTAGTCAATAATTAATGACTACGTTAATTCTTTAAGGAGGATTTATTTCAACAGAAACTGAAACAAGGGAAGGTAAGAGTGGTCAGGAGCTTTGCACGGGATATAAACAATCCAGTCTCCATTTGTACATAGAAATAATACTTCAAATGCAACATCATCTAGACTTTTAACTTGATAAAAAGGTTTCATTGGAAGAATCTATGCAGCCATTTCACAAACAAAGAAAGAGGACAAGGATGACGATCATTTAGTAAAACCTCTTTTCCAGACTCTTGAAATCTTAGGAGAAAGTTGAAAAAACTAACAGGCTGGTAATTAAAAAGCACAGAAACTGTTTTGTGCTGCACAGATGGTTGATTTAAATGGGGAAAAATGCTAGACTCTGCCAACTATACTTTGCATGTTTTGTTACCAGTGAGTGCATTTCAGTTTTCCACTACTCCTACTTATAAAAGAATTTGCATTCTCACACTGAATACTGTTCTTATTACTTTTCTGGGGATGCTATTTTGTTTACTCTATAGGTGTTGCTAGCCACAGTCACTCACTGTAGGCTAATTACCATTCTTTTTCAACACTAGTTGAGCATGTAGTTTGCTAGTTGCCCACTGCTTCCTTTCACTTCACTCTGGGCCCTTTCTTCATTCTGACACTTGTAATCTGTTATATTTTTGGACACATCTTCAGTGTTTTTTCAAAAATGCACTGAAACAACCCAACTTTCAAGTTACTGAGGTAAATGAGCACCTCAGCACCTCAATCCTGTTGGTTAGGCAACATGACAATTGGCTAAACCAGCTTCTTTCAAGCACTCCTTAATTGATTTTTACTCCACCCTGCATTTGTTATAGTCATCGGAAATAGTTTTACGGCCAATAGGCAACACTTATTGGGACCTGGAAAAGAAGCTAGGAAATTCTGCCAATTGCTTTTCTTAATTTGTTTTGTATAAAACAATAAGGGCAACACACCTTTTGCCATTCTTATTGCTGAATCATAATATGGATTGCAATGAAGGTAGCATGCAGATAAGAGAAAAACATGTCAACCTGACTATCAAATTGTACCATCAACATCACATTTTTTTTGGCCTGAATATTAATGTTTTACCTTGTAAATTTTGGGTTATAATTCTCTAATGTTATTTAAAAATAGTGATATATATTGGCCTACAAGGTACAATAAGCCATTACTTTCTTTTCTGCAATATCTACAACAAATTAATGTTTCTTTTCTGAGACCTCCATCCTGACATAATTTTTTTTCACCAAAACTATTGGTGATAGAATCTGAGTTGCAACGGTAATTAACAGCATGAGTTTTAATCCTATCACCCTTCTCCAATTTATATTCGAGACTCTACATGAACCTGCCTTAAGCAGGCCACTGTCTATGAGAGTTAATGTCTCTCAGTATGGATCAGTGAGGTATTTATGAAACATTTTGTATTCTTATTTAAGTGATTGTGATATGCTACTACTGCTACCCTTGGTAAAAAAAAGAAACCAGAAAAATGAGCTTCATCAATTTTTTTTTTAACTTAAGAAAGTTAAAACATAAGAAAGAGGGGATAAAATCTAAACATTCATGGAAAATCAAAGGATTATATATAGAAACAAATGTTTTGATGACTGGTGTTAAATTTTTAAGACTGAAATAATAGAAACTTTTCAATTCTCTTCTGCATATGTTGGGGATAAATTTTGTAATGTAGTCTAAGCATGTATGAAGCAGTAAAAAAATATTAATTCAGCTCTGGTCCAATGAGAGATAAAAATGTTCCAACTCAAGTGAAGCTTGATTCCTGGTGACAATATTGACATGCCTTCTGGTTTATTGGCAGAGAGATGAAAAAAATTCTTATTGCTGTCTTCTGATTCTTTTACTGTTAAGTCTAGCCTGCAATCTAATATAGGTAATCTTCGACCTGTTCTGTATGGAACTTGGTAGGTTCCAAGTACTTCATCCTGATTGGCCAAAAAGGCCACTTACGGATTGGTTCGCTAGGAACCAATCCGGGAAGCCGCCAAACGGCAGGAAGAATTAAATAACTGTCATTGGCCAAAAGCCGGCAGGCTAGCCGCTATATAAAGGGCTGCCGCAGCTTGGGCTATGTTCCGTTTCTTTACCTAGCGGTTTGAAAGTTGTTGTTTGGAACCCGGTCTCATGCACTTCTTTCCAGACGGAACACTACCTATGACCACCATTGAGCCCAAAATTTCCATTGTTAAGCAAGGCAACTGTTAAGCGAGTTTTGCCCCATTTTATGGCCTTTTTTGCTATAGTTGTTAAGCAAATCACTGCAATTGTTAAGTAAATTATGTGTTCATCAAGCAAATCTGGCTTCCCCCCAACTGACTTTGCTTATCGGAAGCCAGCTGGGAAGGTGATCATGTGAACCCAGGAAAGTCCAACTGTTGTAAATACTTTCCAGTTGCCAATTTTGACCAGATGACTATGGGGATGTTGCAAGCATCATAAGTGTAAAACTGGTCATGTTTTCATGCCATTGTAAATCCCAAAGGCTCACTAGGCGACAGTGAAAAACAACTTCCACTTTATTTGGATAGATAAAGAGTATGAGATAACTGACTTAAATTCAAGTCTTCAGGACCATATGAGTTACATCCTAGAGTTCTGAAGAAATTAACTGAGATGACTACAGAACTGCTATCAGAAAAGTTGAAGAACTGAAGAACTAGCGCAGTTCAAAATATTTAAAGGGTTAATAGGGAAAGTGAACTTATTCCCAAATGCTTTATAGGACAAGACCAGTCACCTTCAATTTTTTAAAATTGAACAGCCCTTTCTTACAGAGGGGGAGGGATGTGATACCACCTGTTTCCTGTCTAAACATGGTCCTTTTACAGTCCCAGGTAGGTTCCACACCCATTTTCACCCAATTCCAGTCACCTTGTTGATACAAATAAACCCCTCAAAGGCCTCAACGACTCTCAGAGAGCTAACAACCAGATAACTGAAAAGAATATAAATCCTTCCATTCCCCACCAATCAGTTAGAAGCAAAGAAGCTTCTTGGATGAGAAGTGAAATGTTTTCAAAGAAAAACCCAAGAAATCAAGTTGCTTACTGGATAAAGCAGTTTTGGGACATTGCTAGAGATTTTCAAACAGAGGATGGATAGTCATCTTTCATATTTGCATTGAGCAGGAGGTAAAATAACTTAAAAGGTCCTTTCCAATTCTGATTCTATGGCTTTATATTGTGCTGATTTTATTATTCTGTTAAAAGCCGATAGAAAATGATTGAAGCAGTTAATGTATAAATTCAGTCTTAATTGCAGTATTAAACAAATTCTTTTTCAATTATCTCCTGTATTAACATATCCACTGGAATGGGTGTACCTGTCAGTTTTGGAAGCCATATTAAACCCACAAACTTTGAGAAAATGCCTGTCTCAGAGTTTTTGATTGGGATCTGGTTTAGTGGAACTCTGACAGTACCCACAGTTTTGCTTCCTTACCCAAAAGAATTATATTCCTTTTTTTTTTTTTTTTAACCATTGCAATGTTAAAGAACTGAATATCTTATCATTTATTTCACTGATGTTTATCTCCGAATAACTCTACCTCTAACAAATTAATTAGATGGCAGAACCAAATTCCTGTTTTTATTATAAATTCAGTGGCTGGATATCCCATTTTTAATTATTTTGATGTAAATTTGAATGCTTTACCTGCAACTCCCATGCTCCTCAGACCTGTCTTTCTGCCCTTCTTTGTTCCTAACACATTTCATCCCTTCCTGATTTATGTATGATTTACATTTGCGTGTGGCCATGAATTTTAAGTATATCACTACGAATAAAAAATAGGTCACTTGCTTGTACAGAATTAAAAAAAAACAAAACACAGATGTCTTTTTAGATTCTTGTTTGAAAGACCCAAGTTTAAAATACAGATCAGTCAAGTCTGACAGTACCATGATCAGACAGAACTTCTGAAATAGATATGCAGAGATTCCTATTCTTTTTCTTTTCTCTTAATGCTCAGAGTTACAGTAAATCAATTTTCTGGTGTATGTGTGTTTCTTTTAACAATCTCTGAGACAGAAAAGGAGGTGATAGGTAGTTAAATATAGTTATAACATTATATTAACATCCACTAGCACAAGCCAGTCTTCTCTATTGGTTTTAATATCCCCTTACTCATCAAAGACATCATGGAACGAGAACAGAAACGTCCAAATGCCATCTTATATGTTCTCGAAGACACCAACAAATCAGACGACATCACCAAAGTTCATGACATCATAAGCAACTCAAATACAACAAACATCTCTCCTGAAGATATCATTGAAATAACCAGAGATGGCCCTGGATGCAAATACAATGATGCTCTGTGGCTCCAAGATTTGGTAAAGTTGTATGCAAAAATGAGTCCAGCAAACGCATATTTATTCATACAATGAACGCCATTGCATAAACTAATCCCAACCACAAAAAACTTCGCTCAAGACCAGACTTATCCATACTGCAAAGAATCCACTCCCATGAACTCTGCACAGAACTCAAAAACCATCTAGACAATGGAGAAAAAGATATATACATTGACTACTGAGCTGATTGCATCAAAAGAAAGTCACACAACCCACAACTCTGCATCCAACCCCACCCCATCCAATCCAACATCACTCAAAACTAGGCATGCACCCCCCAAACTACCTCTATTCCAACCACAACTGGCCTTAAATGCAAGCTACTCAACGCAAGAAGCCTTGTAAATAAAATACCTGAATTTCTCCTCTTATTAAATACGGCTAAATTTGACATATATTTGTCTGTGAAACATGGCTCAACGCATCTCTCCCTGACTTCATTACCACAGTAACAGACTATCATGTTGACCGATCAGATCATGAAATCTGTAGAGGAGGTGGTGTTGCTATCTTCCACAATAAGCCCCTACATCTAAAAAACATCCAAGTTACCCAGGAGCTTTTCTCTTCTACATACTGTACTATTCAAGAGATTTTCTGCTGTTTCTGTTTACCTTTTTTGATTTTACAGATATTCCCTTTTTAATTTAACTTCTTATGTCTCATGTTTTTATTTCCCACTCTTCTCCTTCTTCTTTTCAGAGTTCTTTATTCCCAATGATAGTTAAAAATGGCCTGTTCTGTAGTCAGCTCCATCTCATCTTCCATCTTTTGTCTTTGTTGTTCATATTCCAAGATCTCATTATCCAAAAATTTAAAAGTATAAACCAGCAATTCATCTCATTCTTATAATATTTCTTTCATGTTTCTGAGTTCTGTTTTTAATTCCAGAAGAGATATCACCATTTTATACATTTTTTAAAGTTACATTCTCTGGCATCTCCATTTTTATATCTCCATGAATCTATTAATACTAGATTGTCCATCATCTCAAAGAAAGTCTTTGATAATTTACTCTGTGACAGTTTAAACCCCTTAATGGATGTTCTATCCAAAGCTGGTGTAGTCACTCCATTCCAATCCCGCATCATAAGCCAGTTTCCATATGAAAAGGATGGAATTATTTTTCCAATTCAGTTTCACATAAAGAATTTGTCTTCTCCAATGTAAGTTCCGTACAATCTACTCTGGCTTTCATCTGTTTCATATTTCCTTTCAGATATTGGATTTCTTCCCAGAGTTCCCTTGTTAGTGAATAGAACTTTGCTTCATGCTTTATTCTAATATTTCAAATATGCTCATGGTTTTTAACCTGTACTTATTCATAAATGGCTTTAAGAGTTTTATATTTCCTGATAATCTTTCTAATTTTTCTGTCATCTTTCATCTAGTCATGTCTTTGGATTTTAAATAAAAAAACAAGTTTTAAAGTTAAAAGTTTCAGAGTAATAGGCTTAAAACATATACAGTATTCCACTAGATTTAATAAGGCTGATGGAACATTAGAGAATAGTAGTCTTTTGGTTCCCTCTTGTGGTGAATCAACACTATTGTATAAAAAAGCCTCAAAGTTTAAGGCTTTGCCACAGATATCCAATCAGAAGCTGTTAAAAATGAAACTGTCCACCCCCCTCACAGCAGTCTCTGAACATTGTACAGAGAGTTCTTGTTTAAATTAAAAACAAAAACAAAAAAACCCAAGCCTGTAGAGTCAGGTAAAATATAAAGTTCTCAGAAAGGTTTAAGCCAAAAACTACAAAAATAATTTCAGCAATAGTTTCCACAATGCTTTAGTTTCAAGCTATCCCACCTCCCACCTCTCACCATCTTGAATCACAAAGCCTCGAAAGTGATAAGAGTTCCACAAAAAAGTAAATGAAAGGCTACATCTAGAGAAAGCCTCTTTCAGCATGAAAGGTAAATATGCAAAAAAAGGGGAAAAAAAACCCAAACAAACCCTGTTGCCTAAGAAGTGGTAGCACCCTTTATTGTCCGACGTTTTCTTCAAGAAGCAGTCTGAGAGCACCTAGCTGTCCAAGGGAGCAAAAAGATTGATTTCCAAAACCTCTCCCTATTCCCTGGGTGGTTTCTTCTGGCGTAGAAAACATTTTAAGCTTTGAACTGTGGAAGGTCTATAGAGGAGCTAAGAGCTCCCCGTCTTCAAACGTTCCACCAGAAATGACATTAAGTCTTTAATCTTGGCAAGAGTAGAAACCGTATTGAAATCTTATTATTCTACCATATCAAACAGTTAATAATGATTTACTTTTTAGTTAATCTTAATTAATCTCACACATATATATCTCAAAGCATATATTATAATAAAATAGCATAGTCACAATTCATTAAAATAATATATGGCAACATATAGCAGCATATAGCACTGATAATATAATCCTTTCAACAACTTCCCAACAAAGACAGGACATGGTAAACTGTTCCAGTTCCCAAACCCTGACGAAATAGAATGCTTTAAATGGGATCACTAAAAAACAGGAGATAAAAGATCATTTGGGCTTCTAGGGAAATATTCTGTGAGATTTCTTTTTGCTTCTGTGATTTCTGAAAATGGCCCTCTTTGAGTGGGGATTCAGTCCTTGGTGGACAGAAGGAAGGAAAAAGTCAGTTCTACAGGTCCCGAGGCCCTAAACAAATGATTGCCAACATTTACAGGTGAAACTCAAAAAATCAGAATATCGTGCAAAAGTTCATTTATTTCAGTAATGCAACTAAAAAGGTGAACCTAATATATGAGATAGACTCATTACAAATGAACAGTAGATAGTTCAAACTGTGATGTGTCATAATTGAGATGATTATGGCTTATAGATCATGAAAACCCCAAATCCAACAATCTCAGAAATTAGAATATTGAAAAGGTTCAATATTCTATGTCAAGGTGTCTCACTCTTATCAGCTATTAAGCCATAATACCTGCAAAGGTTCCTGAGCCTTTAAATGGTCTCTCAGTCTGGTTCAGTAGGAATCACATCATGGGAAAGATTGCTGACCTGACAGTTGTGCAGAAAACCATCATTGACACCCTCCATAAGAAGGAAAGCCTCAAAAGGTAATTGCAAAAAGAAGTTGGATGTTCCCAAAGTGCTGTATCAAAGCACATTAATAGAAAGTTATGTGGAAGGGAAAAGGTGGGGGAAAAAAGGTGCACCAAGCAGGAGGGATGTCCGTAGCCTGGAAACGGCCATTCAAAAATGTTGGCAACTTTCACAAGGAGTGGACTGAGGCTGGAGTCAGTGCATCAGAGCCCACCACACACAGACGGATCCTGGACATGGGTTTCAAATGTCGTATTCCACTTGTCAAGCAGCTCCTGAACAGCAAACAACATCAGAAGCATCTTACCTGGGCTAAAGAAAACGAGAACTGGTCTGTTGCTCAATGGTCCAAGTCCCTTTGCATCTCATGTGGAAACCAAGGACCAGAATCTGGAGGAAGAATGGAGAGGCACACATTGCAAGAAGCTTGAAGTCCAGTGTGAAGTTTCCACAGTCGTGTGATTTGGGGAGCCATGTCATCTGCTGGTGTTGGTCCACTGTGCTTCATTAAGTCCAGGGTCAATGCAGCCATCTACCAGGAGATTTTGGAGCACTTCATGCTTCCTTCCACAGACAGCCTTATGGGATGCTGTCTTCATTTTCCAGCAGAGACTTGGCACCTGCCCACATGCCAAAGCACCAAAACCTGTTCAATGACCGTGGGATTACCATTCTTGATTGGCCAGCAAACTCGCCTAACCTGCATCCCACAGAGAATCTATGGGGCATTGCCAAAGAGAAAGATGAGAGCATGAGACTGAAAATGCAGAAGCAGCTGAAGGCCACTATTGAAGCATCCTGGCTTCCATAACACCTCAGCAGTGCCACAGGTGATAGTTCTTATGCCACGCTGCATTGAGGCGTCATTGCTGCAAAAGGGGCCCAAACGCATCCAGTACTTGAGTACATAGTGCATTATGCTTTCAGAGGTCTGATATGTTCCTGTGTAACAATCCTTGTTTTGTTGATTGCATGTAGCGTAATATTCTAATTTTTTGAGAATTGTGGAGTTGGGGTTTTCATGAGCTGTAAGCCATAATCATCTCAATTATGACAAATCACAGCTTGAACTATCTTGCTTTGCATGTAATGAATCTATCTCTTATATTAGTTTCACCTTTTAAGTTGCATTACTGAAATAAATGAACTTTAGCACGATATTCTAATTTTTCGAGTTTCACCTGTATATCTGGAAGCCAACTGGCAACTAGTGCAGTTTTTGAAGTAGTGATATTTTGGGAAGGATTGGGAGATGCTGGAAACTACTGCAGAAACAGCATTCTGGATCATCTCTAAGGTTTGTGTTATGCAAAACAGGAAAAAAATGCTATTTCACAACAGCTGTAGAGGGGCAAGAAAAGGTAATGGTGCACAAATTCTATATCCATCAAAAACTAAGATCTAGAGGACATTAAAGTTGACTTGACCATGAAATAGTGAATTTGCTAAACAACAGTGATGGGAAGTTGATTGTGGAAAGAAGGAGGGCACCCTCTTTCTAGAATAGGGAGAAACAACCAGGTAGAAAAATTCCACAAGCAATCTTACCCCAAGCCATGAAGAGACTTAATAACTAAATAACAGAGTTAGAAGGGACCTTGAAGCTCTTCTAGTCCAACCCCTTGGTCATTCCCGACAAATGACTGTTCAGTTGTTCTTAAAAACCTCCAGTGATGGTGCACTTTCATCTTCTGGAGACAAGCTGTTCCACTGATTAATTGTTCTCATTGTAAGGAAATCTCTCCTTAGTTCCAGGTGGAATTTCTACTTGATACATTTTCATCCATTATATCTTGTCCTGCCTTCAAGTGTTTTGGAGTTGGGTTGACCCCCTCTTTTGTGTGACAACCCCTGAAATATTGGAAGACTGTCATTATGTCACCTTCAGTCATTCTCTTCATCAGACTAGACATACCAAGTTCCCGAGTCTTACATCGTATATTTTAGCCTCCAGCCCTCAATCATCTTTGTTGCTCTTCTCTGTGCTCTAGAAGTCTCAACATCTTTTTTGTATAGTGGTGACCAAAACCTAATGCAGTATTCCAAATGTGGTCTTCCCAAAGCAGTATAAAGTAGTATAAAGCTACTAAATTGGCTTTTTCGGCAACTGCAGCACATTGCTGGTGTCAGGTTTCCAAGTGATGAAATCAAAGCATCAAAATGGCAATGTCCATGGTAATTCCAGATTTGACACAACCCGGAATTACCCCACAATATTAGAAGTTAGAAACAACCCCCAAAGTCACATTCTCCAACAGAAGTAATTCAATGTTGCTTGATGTCATAAATCTTCATCTCAAGGGGCTTCAGCATGGTAGCTCGTATTGCCACAGGAAGAAACATAACCGAGCCTAAACAACTCTAACAATAGAATATCTCTATTCCTCCCTCCTTAGGAATGTGGCAAGCCCGATACCCTTGCCCTATAACCGTCAAAGAGAAAGTAAGAAAAAGAATATGTACTAAGCCTAACTAAAATGGCTACACATATGTCAATTTCGGGCTTGATAGCTGGCTCATACTTAAGTGGGTGTCCACTAGGATTCCTAGATCCCTCTCACAGTTACTGCTTTGAGCCAGGTACCACTTATTCTATACCTGTTCATTTGGTTTTTCTTGCATAATAGGCCAAGCTCCAGCATTTCAGACTTAACTCAGAAGGTTACTGGCAACCAATGCAGCTTGCTGAGCAGAGGTGTTGCACGTGCCAAATGAAGAGTGCACATAACTGCCCAAAACACCACATTTTGCATCAGCTGAAGTTTGTGAATGGTCTTAAGGGCAGCTCTAAGCAGAGTACATAGCAGTAATATGAAAGGTTGCCATAGTAAAGGAGTGAGATTGGTAGATTCTACATAAAAAGTATTCTGTCAGAACAATATTAAATTCAACTGAATATTATGAAGCACATCCAGAAAAACAGGCAGCTCTAATTTTTTTGGATGCACAAAAGACATTTGATAATCTTAATTGGCAATTTATGCACCAAATTAAAAACTTGAATTTTGGTACCAATATAGAAAAAACACTACAAGAAATATATTCAAATCAGAAAACGAGTGTACTGATAAATGGAGATTGCATGGATGATTTTGAAATTGCGAAAGGAATGAGACAAGGGTTCCATTATCACCTCTGCTATTTATCTTGTCCCTAGAAGCACTCCTAGCTGTAACCAGGCAAAACCCACAGATACAAGGGATTAAAATTAAAAAGGAAGAGTATAAAGTTCAGGCATTCGCAGACCATCTGACATTTATAGTGGAAGACTATAAATTAAATAAAATGGCATCCAAATTTGTCTGGTTGAGTAGGAAGCCATGTATTAAAATGAAACTATTACAAGATAATAGGAGCAGAGGTGGTCTTGGACTACCAGAATGGGAACTCTACTATCAAGCAGTGGTGCTGAATTGAGTTAAGGACTGGGTCAAGTTAAAAGACCAGAGATTTCTAACACTAGAAGGCCATGACCTCTAGATAGGTAGGCATGCATTTTGTTGGAGAAAAAAAGTAATATACACACTTACTTCAATCATCATTTAATAAGAGATTCACTCATTACAACATAGAGGAAAATTAAAAATAAACATTAAGTGGAAATACCCCGGGGGCTGTCAACCATGGAGGCCATGATCCATCCAAATAGATTAGATATAAAGAAAATGGTAAGTTATGAGGAATTATTAGATAGTCAAGGGAAATTAAAATCAAATCAAGAACTAAAGAAAAATGGAATTATAATCAATTGGTGGCCATATTTGCAAATCCAAAATAAATATTAAAAAGATTTGGAAGATTTTGGATTTGATAAAGGGCAAAACCAATTAGACAAAATTTTAATGGGACCAGAACAACAATTTATAACAAAAATATATAAATACTTATTAGATTTTAAAATGGAAGAGGAAACAGTGAAAAGTACAATGATAACTTGGGTGCAGAATTTTGGATATAATATAGAATTAGAGGAATGGGAGAATATATAGAACGTAAATTATAAGCTAACTATATCTTCAGCATACAAAGAAAATCTGTATAAAATGTTTTACAGATGGTATTTGGCCCCAAGGAGACTGGCAAAAATATATTCCAATGTAAGCCCAAAATGTTGGAAATGTAAAAAAGTTGACAGTATATTTTACCATATGTGGTGGCTATGCCCCGAGATCAGGACATTCTGGATCCAAATTAAAAACTGGTTACAAGAGATCACTGGTCATCAGATTGAGCTCAGACCAGAAACCTTTCCTCTAGGAATGATCAAAGACCAAATCCCAAAAGAAATAAAATATCTATTGCTACATATCACAACAGCCGCCAGATACTTTTGCACAAGTATAGAAAACTCCTAATATTCCCAATGAAGAATTAATATTCCAAAAAATAATGGAAAGTGCTGAAATGAACATGTTAACACTGAAATTGAAAGAAAGAGAAGACTCTGAATATTTTTTAATCCAGAATAAATGGCATGATTAGGTAGCAAACAGAAACAAGAAATAAGACAAGAAATCTGACTGTAAGAAGCCTTAAGAAAGTAAAATGTAAATATGTAAAATATATAAGAATAATAATTATAGAAAAAGTCATTATTCAATATTAGATAAATGTAGATATAATGTGTTAAGATATACAAGATAAAAACCTGTATAGATGTCAAAAATGCTGTTTGAAATCATGATGTTTAATGTTGTAATAATGGAAACTTAGTAAAAATATATTTTACAAAATTGGGGGAAAATATTTTGAAGACCAAAATAAGTTGATATTAAAATTTGTATGGCAAGTGAAAAAGGCAAGAATAAAATTAAAATTGTTACAATATCTTAAAAGTAGAGGAGGTTTTAGTCTTCTGGATTGGGAGTTATATTACCAAGCATCGGCACTTTCATGGGTGAAAGAGCGGGTCAATCTAAGAAATAAATATAAGGCTACTAACATTGGAAGGTCATGATCTGCAACTGGGATAGCATAAATTCCTATGATATGAGAAGGGTAAGACACATAGTTACTTCCAGAGACATCACATTAGAAATTCATTATTGCTAACATTGACCAAAATTAAACAACAACACTATTTGGAAGTGCCAGTATGGTTATCTATAATAGAGGCATGGATATATCCCAATTTTATAGATATGGATAAAATTGTAAGATATAAGGACTTATTAAACGAAAGGGGAGAATTAAAAACAAAGAATTAAAAGGATTAGGGATTGGCCTGTCATGTAGGCCAAAGTTACAAATACAATCTACGTACGAAAAAGACAGTGAACCAAATGAGCTGGACCATATATTAATGGGAACAGATCAAAAATTAATGAAGAAGATATACAATTACTTATTAACTTACAAATTGGAAGAAGAACAAGTAAAAGAAACAATAATAATTTGGGCTAAGAATTTTGGCTATACAATAGATCTGGATAAGTGGGAGAAATTATGGAATGGAAATAATAAACTTACAATATCAACAGCATACAAAGAAGACCTTTATAAAATGTTTTACAGATGACATTACCCATCTGCAAGATTAGCGAACATGTATAAAAACAAATCGGTTAAATGTTGGAAATGCAATCAGACACGAGGTTCATATTACCATATGTGGTGGACAAGCCCCAAAGCCAAAAAATACTGCAAGAAAATACACACATGGCTGGAAAACATGATAAGACAACAAATAGACCTGAAACCTGAGACATTTTGTTGGGCATGATTCCAGGAAATTACAATAATATTTGATTCTACGCATCCTAACAGGAGCTAGGATTGCATATGCACAATGTTGGAAAAACCCCGAAACATGGGAACTATTCTATAAATGATTAAATGACAGATATTGAGGTAGAAGAGTGGAATTAGGTGAAATTGTCAGAGTATATTCATGAACTGGAATAGAGTTTAGTAACAAAGTCAGACAATGAATAGGCATGGCAAAAGACCAGCCAATGGGAGTTGAATTGGAAAGTGAAACTAGAAGTAGCCTGGGTGTGGCTCTAGTCTCTGCTCAGAACTCTGAAGCTGCTGCTTGTGTTTTTTGATTGTAACTCTCTACCACATTGGAAGAACCAACATTGGTATCATACATTTTCCTCATATTATTATGTATATAAAGAAATTAATGTATCCTGCTGAATCAGTCATCTGTGTGTGCTTTCTGGATTTGAATTTCTGCTGGAAAATCTAACAGGTTATGGGCCCAGAGTACACAAAAAGACTGCATTGTAATTTAAGCTGAGAGGGACTGCCAGTGTTTAAAGGCAGAGAAAGCTTGCAGGATGGCTTAGAAAATTCAGGAGAGCTCTCTACCTCGTTTGGGTCAGAAGAATTATATTATTTGAGCTGCAAAGATGGAATGTTTCCTGAAAGCTAAGGAACTGTTGAATATTGTTGAAAACCCATCCCAAGCACCATTGGCAGCTGTAGATCAGAGGCAGCATAATAAAGCAATGATAAAGCATGATAAAGCAATGGCTTATATTATCTTAAGTTTAGAAGATGAACAGTTTATCAGTGTAGCTGATTTAAAGACTACAAAGGAGGTCTGGCTGAAGTTGACAAGTATACATATGAATATGTCTGCATGCAATATGGTGCAGTTATCAAGAAAGTTATACAGAGCCATTTGCAACCAAGCGAATCTCTGGAGCAGCATCTCGTAAAGATGCAAATGTTTTGATTTTGGAGTTAGAACAGCATGGAAAAAAAGTGCTGCTGGTTTTGAACAGTCTAGATGACTCATGGGACATTGTTTCTGCAGTATTTGAATGCAAACCAGAGCAGGAACTGAGTTTGGAGGCATTGAAAGCGTATCTGATTGCTGAAGAAAACAAACACTTCATAGCCATGAGGAAAAGTGAGGAGGGGGTCCAAGGAGCAGAAAGATAAGCATCATGGAAAAATCTAGACTGGCTGTCTCAAAAAACCAAAGCAGCAGAAGAGATCAGATCGCAGCCCAGCAATAGAGGCAAAGGAAAAAAAATGTTTGCAAAGAAGAACTTATTTGCAGGACAGAAGCAGTTTACAAGGAAGAAAATCAGCATATGGACAAATTGCTGTGGCAAAAGCCAGCAATTGTAATAGTAGAAATCAATGGTTCATTGACAGTGGGCTAGTTAAAGAATTGTTCATAATTCTAAATTGTTTTACAGGATGGATGCAGCTGCAGGAGCTTTGGCAAATGACAAAATGGGTAAAGTCATTGGAACAGACAGTGTGCAAATTCCATATCTGGAAACAAGGTTCAGTTATGTTTTGTGTGTGCCTGAAATGGAGCATAATTTGCTGAGTGTCTCTAGTTTAGATAAGCAAGGATTTGAAACCACATTTGTAACTGGGAAATGTATCATAAAGAGATATGGCAAAGTTTGTGTAAAGGGCATAAAGCAAGGTAACCTTTATGCATTGCAGGAACAAAATGTTCAGTGTACACACACATTTGGGAATGTGGCAAAACATGATTCATTGTGTTCATCTTTTGCACCATAAGCTTGGACATGCCAGCTTTAAAGTTGTTCAAAAAATGGAACAATATACAGAAGGATTGCATGTGAAGGGATGTAAGGCATATTTGGATTGTGCAGTATCAAATCATCAAAGTCCAAGGCATTCCCAGTAAGCAAAAATAGCATAAGGCAGACAACAAAAGCTGGCACATGCTGATTTGATTGGACCAATGCAAGCTAGTTTGGGAGGAGCAAAGTATACACTGCTCATTGTAGATGACTATAACAAGTTTGGGTTCTGCTATTTACTAAAGAGTAAAATAGAGGTGCTAGAGAAATTTAAACAAATTTAAGCTTTGTAGAAAGAAGGTATAAACAACAAGTATGTCAGCTGCAAACTGACAGAAGTTCTGAATTCATGTCAACCACTTTTCAACAGTGGTTGGGGCAGTTAGGAATAAAACACAGACACACAAATCCATACACAGCAGCTGAGAATGGTGTTGCTGAGAGATAGAATGGAGTCTTGTAAACCATGAAGGACTCACTGCTAGAGGATTCTGGTCTAAGCAGGTCATATTGGTGAAACCATGTTGACTGCTAATTATTTAATTAATAGGTTGTAGAGTTCCTCCATTAATTATACTCCATATGCAGTGCTATATGGGAAAAAAACCATCTCTGTCACATTTAAGGGTGTTCGGAAGCAATGCGTGGGTGCATATTTCAAATGCAATTAGAAGAAAGGGGCAACCAAAGACTAGAAAGCTCAGATTTATGGGCTATGGGCCCAGCTCAAAGAGCTATCGCTTTAGTGATGGGCGTAAAAGAATAGTGATTTCCAGGTCTGCTAGCTTTGCAGAGCAAAATTGGAACAGAATTGATGCAAATTTTTGGAATGGTTCACTTAGTGATGTTAACTCACTTAGTGACAATGTCAGCATTTAGGGAGGAGAAGGTGAAAAAGATATAAAGCAAGAGAGGGCTGAAACACAGGAACAGTCAATGCCACACAGGCAGAGAAATGGAACAAGGGGATTCCACCTGATAGGTATTCTGCTAGTAAAATTAAAGCATTTAATGTATGGTATGAGCCAAGGAATTATAAGGAAGTATAGGCATTACCTAAAATTGAACAAATAAAATGGAAAGACAAGGAAATGAAATCCATGGGAGAACATGAAGTGCTCACATCTATGACTTTGCCACAGGGTAGCAAAGCTGTAGGATGTAAGTGGGTATACAAGAAGAAAGTAAACCCAATAATGAGGTACAATATAAAGCAAGGTTTGTGGCACAAGGGTTTTAACAGATGAAAAATATGCACTATGATGAGATATTCGTGCCAACTGTAAAGAGTGAAAGCATCAGGCTGGCACTAGCATTGGCAGCATCACATGGCCATAACATTTGGCATTTTGATATCACCACTGTATTCCTCAATACAGAGTTAAAGGAAGAAATTTACATGGTTCAAGCACCAGGGTATGAAAGTACAAAGCCTAACACGGTGTATAAATTGAACAAGGCCATTTATGGGCTGAAGCAGTCAGCCAGGAATTGGAATATTTGTTTGGATAAGGCATTGAAAGGTCTTGGGTTCAAGAGTTGCAAGATGATTGCATATACATTGGAAAGTTAAAAGGTGGGGATTGTCAACTATTAGCATTTGCAGATGATCTTTGCTTCATTGCAAAGGATGTATCACAGGTAAATGAATTTGCTAATAAATTGGAAAAGAAATTTGAATTAAAGAATTTAGGGAAAAAAATCTCAGTGTAGAGAAACAAAAAAACTGAGAAAGATGGTTATATTCTCAGTCAAAAAAGAAAAATTGAACAATTGTTGGAGAGATATAACATGAAAGACTACTCCAACACCTACAAGTATAGATTTTCATAACAGTTTGGGTAAGGATGAAAGTGAAGCCTGTGATCAAGAGATGTATCAGTCAGCAGTAGGGAGCCTGTTATGTCTGTCACAGTGGTCCAGACCAGATATAGCTTGTACAGTAAGCATTTTGAGTTGCTTTACTGCTGCACCAATGCAATTGCATTGGATGGCTGTAAAAAGGATTCTCATGTATTTGAAGGGAACTGTGAATTCAAATACAGGTCTCTGAAGAATTAAAATTGAAATGCTATGTTGATAGTGATTATGCAAATGATGTAAAAACCAGAAGGTCCAATTCTGGGATTGTGATATTGTTTCAAGGGGCTATAATTGGCTGGAAATCCAGAAAGCAAACAACTGTAGCCACTTCTACTGTGGAGGCAGAATTTATTGCTTTGTCTGAACTTTGTTCAAAGATAACTTGGTATGTACGGTGTTACAGGATTTAAATGTAAAGGTAAGTGAAGCTTTAATTGTTTATGAGAGTAATTCTGCCTGCATTAAAATGGAAACAGGTAACAGAGTAAAAAATAGAAGCAAGCATGTGGACATTAAATATTGTAATGTGAGAGAAGCCATCAAAGATAATTAGCTTGCTTCACTATGTGTCAGAAGACAATCTGGCTGACATAATGACCAAGCCACTGGGTGGAGTGCACTATGGGAAGAATATTAAGTTAATTGCATTTATTTGTATTCCAGTTATGAAGGGAGCAGTGTCAGAGTATATTCATGAAATGGAATAGAGCTTAGTAACGAAGTCAGCCAATGAATAGGCATGGCAACAGACCAGCCAATGGGAGCTGAATTGGAAAGTGAAAGTAGAAGTAGCCTGCGTGTGGCTCTAGTCTCTGCTCTGAACTCTGAAGTTGCTGCTTGTGTTTTTTTATTGTACTCTCTGCCACATTGGAAGAACCTACATTGGTATTTTACTCATATCATTATGTGTATAAAGAAGTTAATGAATCCTGCTGAATCAGTCATCTATGTGTACTTTCTGGATTTGAATTTCTGCTGAAAAATCTAATAGAAATATGGTTTATAGGAAAAAGAAAAAGAGGTAAGTAAATATTTCTAACAGTTATATAATTGATACCATAATGGAAGATAATATATGTTATAATATGATTGAAGTTATCACATTTATTTATATATTTTGTATGTGTGTATGTGTGTTTGGTATTCAGCTTTGTTCGGGTATTCCATGTCATTATAGTTGTGCTTTTAAAGTTGTAGCGATGTTTTGGCAGAATCTCATCTGCCATCATCAGGCTTGTATATTGG
The DNA here is from genome assembly GCA_004320025.1 of Laticauda laticaudata. Taxonomy (NCBI): domain Eukaryota; kingdom Metazoa; phylum Chordata; class Lepidosauria; order Squamata; family Elapidae; genus Laticauda; species Laticauda laticaudata. Next base: position 39,570 of record BHFT01024870.1, on the reverse strand, counting down.
GTTCGTCTGTGTTTTGGGCTTTTGCAGCCATTTCTGTTTTAAATTTGGTGCTAGCCTCATGCTTTGTTAGAGTGGTTTTTTCTTCATCTTGATTGGTTGGGAGTCTTGGTCTGTGTTTATTGGTCTTGGAGTTTGCTGTGTTCTGTTTGNGAGTCTTGGTCTGTGTTTATTGGTCTTGGAGTTTGCTGTGTTCTGTTTGATTGGTGTTTCTAATATCTTCTGTCTGTTTTATAGCAGGATTTTTTTTTTCTTGATTGGCTGGCAATGTTGTGTTTTGTGTATTGGGGGCTTTCAACATGGTTTGGCTTCGGGTGAATGGCCAGCTATTGTTTATCAGGAAGCTAGGTTTCATCTGGGTGGCTAGCTGGGCTGTGTTTGGGCTGGAGGTATCAGGGGGGTCTGTTTGTGCCCAGGTGTTTGCTTGATTTGTGGTGTGGAGATTTTTTTGTTTGTGAGTGCAGGCTTCAAATTCCTACACAGCTGCAGAGACAACAATTCAATACCGACCTGCTTCAAATTAATATTTCATCAAAAAAGCAGCAACCAAACGTATCCTGAAAAGAAATTAAATGGCTCTACTCAGGAACGAGTTCCACAGTAAAAGATTCCAACTCAACCAGTTAAACAAAGAGCTCCTACTCAACCAGTTAAACAAAGAGCTCCTAACCCTACACCTGGAATTGAGTAACAAAATCCACCCTCTACTTTAGGACAAGATCAAACAACTTACAACTTGGAGAGCTGAAACTGAAATCACTTACAAAAATGACAAACTCCTGAAGAAACTAAAGAAATTAGAACATGGTAAAAAAGCCCCCAACAACCCACAACAACACCTGAAACAATTAGTACACAATGTTTCCAATAGAGAACTCACCAAAACAGAAACAGATGTCCTAACCAAAGGATTCAACTATGCTATAGCACCCAAAAAAATCCCCACAGAATCCATCATATGTGGAGTGGAATCCAGCCTAACTAAATTAATACAGATGAAGTTGATTGAAAGAAGACACCACGGAGTCAACAAACATCCTATGACAAGCAACCACCCAAAAGCAACTTTTCCACAAAGAGGACAAAAAGCCCTGTAAGCCCTAAAGAACAACAGCAGCATAATCATACTCAGCAGATAAAGGTAATGCCACAGTAGTAATGGACAGGAAAAAAAGACTACGAAAAAACTGACAGACCAACTCCAAGACTTCACATACAAACCCCATAAACACGGACCCATACCACATCTCTGAAAAAAATAACCAAAAGAACAAATCATAAACCACTACATGAAGACAAAGAGATCTAACAGACGATCATCCCAAAGAGAAATCTTCCAGATGCCCCAAACTATATGTGCCTCCCCAAAATACACAAAGAAGGCATATCCTCTCAGACCCATGGTCAGCTCCAAGAGGAGCACCAACTTACAAAACCTAGCCAAATACCTAGCCAAAGCAGCTACAGCCCCATGCTGAAGCAGCAGCTTCACAAATACAAAACTCATACCATCTCTAGAAATGATCAAGATCTACACGTAGAACAAAAAGAACTGTTGTAAGTTTCCGACGTGGTTTCACTAATCACACGTCAAAGTCCCAATAAAAGAAACCCTAGAAATCATCAAAAAACAAATACCACCACCACAAATACCTCATGGACTTAATAGAACACTGCTTTAACCAACCATATTCCTATACAAAGGACAAGGAATACATGGAAAATTGAAGGAGCCCCCATGGAATCATCATGTCATCCAATTTATGCATAACTTGTTCATGGAAGAATTTGAATCAGAGCCTTGGCAAATGCCCCCCATCACCCTAACCCAAACTATGCTAAGATACATCGATGACACATTGTTATTTGGCCCCATGGAAATGAAAACTAAACAATTTTCCTAACACACCTAAAGAGGCACATACCCCAAAAATCAAATTCACCATGGAAATGAAAACAAAGAACTAACCATTCCTAGATGTGCTCATCTACAAAAAAAAACAGATGCAACACAGACATAAACCATATACCAGAAAACACACACCAACGCTACTCAGCGCCCAATCCACACAACTCCACCAACCCAACACAGGGATAAAACTCCATGGCCAAACACTAATTGCAGAACCAAAATGCTTGGCAGACAAGATACAACATTAAGACTCATGAAAGCCACAGGTCCATAGCATGCAACTTTAATGGCTCCAAAACCCTAGCCACTATAGCAAAACCCCAACTAAGAAACATCAGAGAAGGCCATAGAATTGAAAAACGACTCTGAAAGCATGAATAGAAAGATGACTCCCACCAAGACTGTCCATTATCTGGAAGCCGTTATCACACACACACATCACATGTAAAAATTCTCTCCACACAACAAGCCAAGCAAACGACTGGGCACAAAAGACACCCCCCCCCAATACCTCCCCAGCCCAAACACAGCCCACTAGCCTCCAGATGAAACCTGCTTCCAATAAAGCAATTAAGCTGGCCATTCACCTGAAGCCAAACATGCTAAAATCCCCCAATACACAAACACAACGTTGCCAGACAATCAAAGACAAACAAAACCTGCTACAAAACAGCTAGAAGATATTCAGAGAACACCAATCAATCACAGAACACAGCCAAAGCTCCAAAGACCAAACTTAAACACAAGACAGACCTCCCTAACCAATCAAGATGATAGAAGAAAACCATATCTAACCAAAGATCGAGGCTAGCACCAAATCTTAAAACAGAAAATGGCTGCAAGAAAGGCCCATGAAACTAGACAAACCCAATCACACAAAGCCTGATGAGGTAATGTACTGCCAAAACATCACCTACAACGTTTAAAAGCCCACAACTATAATGATCTGGAAAGATACCCCGAAAAGCTGAATACCATACATATAAATACCACAAAAACGTAAGAATATACATATACATATTATATCATTATACATACACACATACAAACATACATACATACATACATATATTATTCAAAATGACTATATGAATGTTGATAACTCTAAGAGCACACTGTTCCAACATTAGGAAATGAAAATGTATGATATCAAACAATTTAAAAAAACAAAAACAATTGGCAGAAAGATATTTCTAAGTTATATTGCAAGGGAAAAAAACCCAAGAAATTAGATATAAACTACTGCAAGATGCTAAGGAAAAGAGAGAGTCTGGGTCTACCAAACCTGAATTGTATTTTATGCATACTGTCTGGCCTAGTTTTGGGTGAATGGGTGAACCTCCCAAATAAGAGGTACTTGAATTAAGAGGACTATGAATTAAGGTTTGAAATAGCACAGCTATTTATGGTATACCATAAAATTAAAGTTATTGTTGATTTTAATAAAATCCCATTTTGTTAGATTATGCACCCAAAACTAAAACAGTAAAGGCTCTTCTATGAGTGCCTCTTAGGTATCAACCCCTGAAAGCTTTTTCAAAAAAGAACCGTAGCCAGATTGGTTGACCATATGGCAGAATTCTATCTTTCAACTCCCTGTGAACCCAATATTAAAGCCAAGAAGAACTTTGAATCAGAAAATTTGCCCATTGGTTACTTTATCCACACTGAAAGAAATATTTAAACTGGCTAAAATGGCTATGGGTGACTTAATGAATTGATGAATGAAACAATGAACAATTATTGCTAAGATCTTAAAATGTTTATTAGAAATTGAAATTGGAAAATGAATATGTTTTGATTCAATGGGCAAGAAATTTTGGATACAATTTGATTCTTGAACAATGGGAAAATAAGTGGACAAAGGTTAAAACTTACTGTCAGATCCCTATCATGATACTGCCATTTTTCTGGGGGAGGCCTGAATCATTTATTCACTTATTACGCCTCTCCTGTTTCCTACATATCCTGTAATTCCCCTTAGTTTATAACCCTAGCTCTAACACCATCTGCCCTATGCTTTGATTTACCTTTGGGGAATGTGAAGGGGGGAGCCAATCTGTTTTGTCTCACTTCTGGAAGCCTCCTGAAAGAGCGCCTGGGAACAGTTCCTTATCTCCTTCCCAGGATGATCGTTTTCCACAACATCTTACAACTCATTCAACATCGGACTGAGGGGAAGAGGTTTCTTAAACTCCTTATCCTAGCAGAATTGTCTAAGGGAACCTGGAAGCCTGCCTTTAACTTTTGTCCTTGCAATCATTCCTTTCAATAAAAGAGTCCTTCTGAAATGCTGCTATCTCAAGAAGTCCTGTACTTTCTTGAATGGGGTATAGAGGCAGGACTTTACAACTTATATTAATATTATAACTTAAAAGAAAAATTTGTAAAGATGATGTATCATTGGTACTTAACACCAGATATAGTTATCCTTAAGATGTAATAAAAAAGTATGTCAAATGAATGTTGGATAATGTAAAAGTAAAGAAGGAAGTTTTTTCATCTATATGGACCAATGTGATAAAGCAACAAGAATTTGGAGTATGATTGTATATAATTAATACAGAAAATTTTGAAAATGAAGATAAAAATGAAACCAGAAAATTTGCCTTTGGGTCTAATGAAAAGAAAATTTGGAAACTATATATGTTGTTAGCAGCAATACTATTGTATGCCCAAAAATGGAAAGACACTGATTCCTATACTGGACAAATGGTTGCAGAAGCTGATGGAGTTGGCTGAAAATGTAAAATTGACTACTTTGATTAAAGAAAAGAATATAAATGCTTTTGTTTCCACATGGAGACTGCTCTGAAATTTGTGCTTGACAGTGGAAAAAGAAAGGATTTTGGGTTTACAAATTAGACCCAGGCTTAGATCTTGTTCTATATATGCAAGTGGTTGAATCTAGGCTACTGTTCGATTGGTCCAGATAAGTATAGAATGGATTGGTTCACATAGGAACCAATCCAAAGAGCTGCTGAAGAGGCGGCAATTTTAAAGAAATGCATAGGCTGAAAGCAAGCAAGGCCAGCCTGTATAAAAGGCTGGTTGCGGCTGCAGCCAAAACTGTTCCTATTCCTGACTACTGTTTGAATAAACCTTTTGGTTGTTGAGAACCCGGTCTACCTCGTGTGTTTTCAAACAAAACACTGGCGACGAGTGGGATCGTCCTGAACGCGAAACCTGCACGCGGTGATAGAAGCAGACGCCAGCCAGAAATGTTGGAAGCACGCACGCCCGCACCCCACCTAGCGATGAGGATGGGAGTCAAACACAGAATCGCTTCCAAATTGTACCTGGAAAGCAATGGAATGGATGACATCTCGGAAACAAGCGCAAGGCGAGCTGTATTCCCTCACTCCATTGCCGTGACTCAACTGGTGTTTAAAAATGGTCAAAAGCCCTTGCGAAGCCCCCGCGACGTCAAACAGCTAAACGTGGCCAAAAACTACAAAAGAATCCTCAAGGCACATCACTACGCTCCGGTAGTGTCAAACTTTAATAAAGCGGGCAGAATTCTAAAAAATCGCAGAGACCAGCAAGATGAGGAGATCCGTCGCCGATTTCGTGGCCTTGCTCTAACGCAAATACGGGGGTGAGTGCGATTTTCTTTAAACATCGACGAAGCGATGAAGAAGATCGCGTGGTATTAAGGGCTCAGAACATTACAGCGCAAAAGTAAGCTGTTAAACAAGCCCAATATCACTGTGACCGAAGCAATCGCGGAAGCCATGGCGCGCCGAGCGCAAAGAAATCGGCGGTGCAAAATGAAGAAAATGAACAAAAATGGCGGAAGAAACGCCAACTAGAGAAGGAAGTCCGCCTACCCCACCACCCATTTCGAAGAGTCGAGAGAGAAACGAATCGAGCGAGGAGACAGACGAGGTCACCGCCTGCTCAGCAATAAAAAGAGCGCGAAGAAGAAATTGGTGGATGCGCTGGCTGCGAGGAAACCATGCCCCGAGCCGAATGCAATTTCTCGATGCTATCTGCAGGTACTGTAAGAAACGCAGGCACATTGAGAAAGTCTGCAGAAAAACCAGAAAAAACTAAGCTCCAACGAGACGCAGAAACTCCCCAACAACGAGCCGAGCGCTAAAACGAGTATGCGAGAAAGTGGCAACAAGAGAACAAGCCAATACACACCAAACCAGTCCTAAAAGCGCCCAACGGAAGCGGCAAAAGTTAAGGTGACTGTAAACAATAGAGAGGGAACCCTTAAGATGTGAAGGTGGACTTCCGGGTCCTTACCCTTTCGATGTTTTCTTGGGATCCATAAAAAAGCTGATCCAGAACATGTCAAAATCCAGACAACTACAAAAACAACCTTTGACTCTAAGATATCAGGGAAACCGAATCCCTGTAATTGGCATGGGACAATTTTTAGTCACTTTATAAGCAACTATGTCAAAAGCCTGCCGCTAACTCCATCGTCGACCGGTGACAGACTGAAGCCTCCTGGGCATCGAATGGTTCGACCCTTGGGCATCGGGATAACCGGGGTCAATCGAAGTAACCACCACCAAATTGGGAAGATGACCTCATCCGCAAATTCCAAGACGTTTTCGACGGCTCACTGGGACAAGTAGTCGAGGGAAACCCTATCTCTTTTAGCCTAGATCCCCAGATAGCGCCCATAGAAGATAAAAGCCAGACGAGTTTCCCTTTGCACTAAAGGCAAAGAAAGAGGAAACAACTCGAAAACTAATAGCCCAGGGGGTTGTTAGAACCGTGGACCTCATGCAAAATGGAAGGCCTTATTGTTTACAACTAAAACCTGACGGTCCATTAGAATCTGTGGTGACTATAATGCAACCCTGAACCATGCTTTACAACACAAGCCTTACCCAGTGCCAGTAGTCCAACATTTTACATCCACTTCCTGGCAAAAGGCAAAAATTTTTGCCTAAACTGGGGACTTTGGCACAAGCTATCAGCACCTCAAGTGGACCCAGAGACGGCAGAAGCGCAAACCCATAGTCACAACACAAAGGGCGCATTCAAATGCCACCGACTCCAATTTTGGAGTAAAGCATGGCACGGGCGTTTTTTTTCACAAGTTTGATGAACGCCTCCTAATGCATATACAAGGGGTCGTTCCAATTTCGACGACGTCTTAAAATCTCTGGCCAGAGATGAAGACTCATTACAAAAGAGACTCACAGAAGTACTAAACCAATTTAGGGACTCTGGCCTTAAAGTAAAATAAGGAAAAAATGCTGCTAAAATGAAAAAAACGTTGAAGTCTTTGGGCTACTCAATGACGTGGCATCTACCCCACAGATACAGCAAGATTCAAGGCAATTATTCCATTTTAGATCATGAAAAGCACCCGGTGTAAACACGGGAGAGAAACAATAGTGAGACACGAACTGCAAGCCTTTTTAGGACTTATTGTATTTTTTAGGTCATGTATCTTCATGAACACCTAAACCATAGAGAGTGAGCCAACACTAATATGCTGAGAATCAGTTACACCTGAGAAGAGACCTTTGACGATGAATATATACCAGCTGAATCTGTGAATCTATCGGCGGGTATTGACGAAGTAGAGACTAAGGTATATGGCGTTCTAGAAATAATTTTAGAAAACGCTTGCTAAGACAATTCCATCATTCTACATCCCAAGTGGTGAGCAACATCACTGGCCCCTTAAGAGTAAACCCTGCGACGCTTCAACTCGTATGGATTAAGGGCCAGGTCCATATATCAAACGCTTTAAGTCCACCTAACTTCTCAAAGTATTGACGAGCAGACATGAAGTTCCTCTTTACCTCCGTATATCCGCATACTTATAGCTAGGCCGAGATCTTCCAAACATGAACGATAAGATATCTACAGTCACTGGAACAGGGAAGCCCTAGCATATTCACTCTTTGGTTTATGAAATCAATAATCGTCTTTCTTAACTATGATGGTATCATCTACTCTGTGAGCGCGGGCAGATGTTAAGACGTGCTGTCCGAAATTGGAGTGAACCGGACGACCTTGTATGCCACACACACACTTGATTGAGGGAAGGTCTCTGTCGGTTCACGAGAGCTATAAGCCAGACAGGACGCCCTGAATCCTCATTGCCACTCGCACAACCAGGAATGGTGGCTGAAGATTGAGAGTGTCGCACGATGTGTCCTTGCGGAGACTAGGCGTCTTGCGACTTCGTCCGTATACGCGCTCTGGTCTGCACTCTGGCAAAGTCCGCGAACACAAGGGGCAAACAAATTGCGCCTCACTGCCACACGTCCAGTTGCGCTTGAAGACAGATAGTCTAGCCGCGTACTTCTATCTATCTGCCCGAGAGGACCAGTCACAGGCACTAGCAATTACATCCGAGCTGCACACACTAGAGACTTTGCTCCTCGATCTACCTATTCTCCTCTTCGTTGATCGTCGGCATAGAGGCCTTACCGCTAAAAGCGCTTCACATATGAGCATGCCACTAATCCGCTTCGAGCGTGGGGTAGGTAAACAGGCTGGCCAGAGTGAGAGCAGTACAAAACACACCATGAAGACCTATTTGTCAACATGGTCTCGCTTCACAGCACACGACTGACACTCTGGAGCTATTTCGTAGATATTGGCGGTGGTTGTTCTCTGCCTTCTGGCTGTAGTGACCTCGGGTGTGTTCTACGTCGAGCCAAAAGTAGCGAGACACCAGCAGTCACTGTAGGGTAGGTGCTTGCTATCAGAGGTGCCACTCCTGGATATGGTAGGCACATATTGAGAGAGAGACTCCTTGAGCATAGAAAGCAATGGTGAGTGGGTGTTTGCCACCCAGTTGAATTAAAAGGATCATTGAGTCATTGGGTGAACTTGTGCGACCATATGAACGTGCAGGGAACTCGAGACCCGTAACACACTCCAACAAGCATCCCATCTGAGGGGAACTGGGATCCCCTAGGGGACGCATGGGGATCTATGAAGTTACGATACTAGACTTTCGCGCGCCAATCCCGAACCAAGGGGCGATAACTCTCTTCACTGAGGTGCCCCGTGCAGCCCACGAATCAAACCTCGGCACTATGAAGTGACACATTTCAGATGCATCAACGAACAACAGAAAGCATAATAGACAATAACACTTAGATCTGACTCTCCGGACCCGTCTGACTACTTCGCCCACCCACGGATCTACCAGACGTTCTGGTCTCGGACAATGGGAACACAACTAACAAGCTTGACAATTCGAGCAATACCAGCACTCCCTAGGTTATCAGACATGCCCCTAACCGCGCCGGCCCCATCCGCTGCAAACGGCAGAGCCGAAGAGAAATGGTCCGATCACAAAGGAAGGGCTAGAAAAGAATGGACACAGGTGATGTCCAACCCAAAAAAGTAAACCGTTTACTAACACCCAGCACATAACGCCCAGTACAGTACTAACAAGTCCGGCGGAATTACTTATGGGGCCACGAAAATTACGATCAACACCTTGAGCAGACCTACACCCAAATTTTAACCCCAGAAAACCCCCCTGATCCTCCACAAAGTTAGGCAATTTTCCAGTTAGCGACTTGGTATACGCGAAAACTTCACAGGTGAACCTTTGTGGTACCTGGACAAATTACCCAACTTACAGGCCCCAATCCTACCGTTAATCGGTAGACAGGCAGGGAGTGAAAGCCGCACATAGACCAGCTTCGATCCCAATAATTGAACGGTCAACAGACCACACAACCATCCCAACAATACAGTAAACCTCAACCAGGAGGGGGGGAACGGCGAGAAGTTAATAAAGAACCGTTTAAAACTAAAACAAACGATTATTACCACAAAAAGAGCAAATAAAAGATTCACTGGTTGAAGAGACTTGCGGAAGAGCCCGTTGAAGGGGCGCAGCCAGGCCAGCTCAACCGCCCAATGGAAACGGGTGGGGCCGGCCAAAAAACGCTGCCGGCTCTAAGCAACTCAGGCGGCGGGCAAAATGGCCGACTCACCCTTCCAGACGGTTTCCAGAGCGGAAGTCGGAAGACACAGCAGCCCCTCCGAACCGGTCCAAGTCTTCACGAGGCAATGAACCGCTCAAGTCCAATCGAGTTCGAGAAGCCCACCTACTGCGTGACTACGTAACCACGTAGGACTGAAACAAAGAGGGGAGGGGTGTTCTATAATGCAAGTGGTTGAATCCTAGGCTACTGTTCTGATTGGTCCAGTATAGTAAGAAGTGGATGGTTCACCTAGGAACCAATTCCAAAGAGCTGGCTGAAAGGCGGCAATTTTAAAGAAATGCCATAGGTCCTGAAAGCAAGCAGGCCAGCCTGTATAAAAGGCTGGTTGCGGCTGCAGAAAACGTTCCTATCTGCTACTGTTTGATAAAACCTTTTGTTGTTGGAACCGGTTTCTGACTACTGTTTGAATAAAACCTTTTGTTGTTGGAACCCGGTCTACCTCGTGTGTTTTCAAACAAAACAGATCTGGCCTGCGGGGCCACCCTGGAAACAGCAAAAGACTGGCCCGTGGTGTCACTGGTAGAAAAAAATGGAGCTTGGGAGGGTGGCCCTCCCAAGCTCCATTTTCGCTGGCAGAGGGTTGCAGGAAACTGTCACAGTTGGAATCAGAGCTTCAGAGCTCCGAGCTCTGTTTTCACTGGCATAGAGTTGCAAGAGGCAGTCGCAACTGGAAACAGAACTCAGAAGGGCCTTGGATATGTATGAATCCATATGGATTCAGTTTTTGCTGGCAGAGGGTTGCAGGAGGCCATTGTAGCTGGAAATGGAGCTCACAAGGACCTCACATGGCTCTCTCAAGCTCTATTTTCGCTACAGAGGATTGCAAGAAGCTGTTGCAGCCGGAAAGGGAGCTTGGGAGCCATTTTCTCTAGCAGAGCGCTTGGGCCACCAGAGACCCCCCAATATGAATGCCATAAAACTGGCCATGTCCCCCCTGGTCATGCCCACCCCGGCCCCCTGAGGTCAAACACAACCCTGATGCGGCCCTCAATGAAATCAAGTTTAACACCCCTGGATAGTAAATGGCTAGTTTATATTAATATGGGGAAAAAGTTGTGATTTCATATTTATGCCTTATTTTAGTGCAACAGAGAGAGTGAGAAGTCAATGCTTCTTTTTCTTAATTCTTCCTCACTTTTGTTCCCATCTTCCTCCCTATTGTTTTCATGTTTTATTTTGTATTTTATTTTATCTTATAACTCAAATAAAAATGTTAACAAGAAAAAAATGCATCCAAAAAATGTATTCCTTAAGAATTCAGCCTATTTTCAACTAGTTCAGTTAAGATGTTAAAAGGCTGGAGTGCAGTGACTGCAGAATATTCACTAAACATGAGTATCTTGCACAAATTAAATCATACCTCCATCAATGCCCATTATGAATCGGCCCAAAATAATCATTTCCAAGACTCCTGCCAGTTGTGAGAAGGCCATAAGTAATGCAGCCACAATGGCAAATGTGTTATTTAGCAGCAGCGTTCGCTTTCTGAAAAAAAAAATTACTTATTATATCCTTATATTGCCAGATAAATAGTTTTTTCATAAAATAATATAATTAAAAGTTGTCACAACAGATAGAGTAAGTCAAAAGTATGTCCATAATGCCAATGACACTGAACTTGTCTGAAATGGTATAGGCTATAGGGTCTCCTGCTCGAGCATGGAGTTGGACTGGAAAACCTCCAAGGTCCCTTCCAATTCTATGATTCTGTTGTGGTGCATTGGTTAGAACGCAATACTGCAGGCTAGATCACTGCTCACTCCAGGAGCTTATTTTGACTCAGCCTTCCATCCTTCTGAGGTCAATAAAATGAGGACCCAGATTGTTGGGGGCAATATGCTGACCTTGGCATATTTTGATAAAGAGGTGCGCTTGCGCATAGCCTAAGAAAGGAGCATAAACAAGAAACTCCTCCCCCAACTTATACATTTTTTTCTCTGAAACCTCCAGCTCGCTTCCCATAACTATTTCACCCCTCCCTCCCCCGTTATTTATGACAGCCAAAAGATGCGAAACAAAGGAAAAGAATCTTGAAGGCTGATATTCGGCCCTCCTGCAAAAGAGGTGTTAGTCCTATAAAAGAAAGAGAATACAAGATAAAAGAATAATGTTCATGTGACATAATACTATAATATTTTAAGGATTGTCAGGATATTTTGTATGAAATGCCTGTACAAGCCGAGGGGCTCAAACATCCTTTTCATTCACCCATTCTGACTGGGAAGGAGGAAAGTGTTTCCAGACAACTAAATATTGAAGTTGACCTCTTTGTTTCCTAGAATCCAAAATTTTTTTAACTTCAAAATGTTGTTCACTCTCAATTAGAAGAGGAACGGGGGGATCGACCTGAGCAGGTCTCAGGTCAGAGGTGTGTGCAGTTTTCAATAAACTAACATGGAAGACAGGATGAGGGTTTTTGATAATTTCAGTTGGACTGCCACGGGATTCACAATTCGTTCAATCATAAAAGGTCCAACATATTTAGGCCCCAGCTTTTTTTTTGCTTTTGTGTGGTCTGCAAATATCTAGTGGACAAGAAAATGTTGTCTCCAACTTGATATTATTTTTGTGGAGCTCTCTTTTTGTCTGCAAATTTCTTATGAGCTTGATGAGCATCATCCAATGCTTTACGGGAAAGCTGTAAGCTGGAGTTGGGTTATCCATTCACTCAAGGATTGAATATTAGGTTTCTTCTGTGGAAGCTCGGGTATGGGTACAAAGTCCTGACTCAAAGCCACTTTAAATAGAGTAAACCCAGTTCTACTATGAATTGTTATATGCCACCTCAGGAAATGGCAATAGGTCAGCCCAATCATCTTCTTTATAATTAATATAGCATCAAAGATATTGTTCCAATATCGAGTTAGTTCTCTCACAAGCCCCATTGGTTTGTGGATGGTGGGTGGAGCTTAAGTCCTGGGCGGAGCCCAATAACCTCAGGAACTCCTTCCAAAAGTTTGAGGTAAATTGGACCATCCCTATCTGAGATTATCCGTTCAGGAACACCATGTAACCTGTAGACATGTAAAATAAACAGTTTACCTAAGGTTTTCACAGATAGGATTTTTGCACAAGGGATGAAGTTTTTTTCCAAACAAAAAACCTGTTTGGAAAAACAATCTGTTACCACCCAAATAACTGTATTTCCCCCACTCGAGCAGTAGGCCTGGCTACTTTTGTAATAGGCCCATTGGTTTACCAGGCGGCCGTGAGGCTGAGGCACAGATAGGACAACTAGCCACATAAGATTCAATGTCCTTTATCAAAGTAGTCCACCAAAACTGCCTTTTAACAAATGTAAGGTTTTATGAATCCAAAATGTCCAGCAGCTTTAGAATCATGACATTGTTGTAATATCTGGTTTCTCAAATTTGCTGGGCACATATAATTAGCCCCCATTATGCCAATCCATCTCTAACTGTACAGTTATTTCAGTGAATCAGGAACCAATCATAAAATTTCAAAGCTTCTTTTTTACGCAGATAAATCATTTGATAAATCAACTTTCCCCTTTTTCTGGGCCCTGGTAGCCATTGGAGCTGCCAAGTATCTAGTTGGGACAATAGGGCAGATCATTTCCGGATGGGCACTATTATATTAGGCAAATCTAGATAAGGCATCCACCATGAAATTCTTCCCCCTGGAATGTAACTTCAATGAATAATTAAACTGTTTGAAGTTCTGGCACCCAGCAAATTTTGCTTAGACAACATTTTGCAAGGTGTTTTTTGAGTTTCCAAATTCTTATGATCCATCCACACCTCAAGGGGTGTTTTGCCCCTTCTAGAAAATGCCTCTAGGTTTGCTAGAGCTAGGTTAGAGATTGTTTTTCAGACCCCCTCAGAATTAAAAATATTTAATTCTCCAGGTGGGCTGGTAAACTGAGATTCAGAATAATGTCAGCTGGTGCTCCATTCAAAATCCAAGAAAGAAATACTTAGACTCCATTAATTAGAGAAAAGATATCTTTTACTAGAAAACCATCAAAAAAAATCTGAATCTGAGAAAAGAAGCGCATAAATCGCATATACAAAGTGATGGCAACGTTCCCACCCACAATAGTTCAAACTATCCATCCAATTAAAAGTTGTATATAACATCATGTGGGCATCTTCAGGTGGTGATGAGGCAACTGTCCGTTGACCTTGACAGATTTTGATAAAGAGGTGTGCTTACGCGTATCATAAGAAAGGAGCATAAACAAGAAACTTCCTTCACAATTCATACAGTATTTTTCTCTGAAACCTCCAGCTCGCTTCCCATAACTTTAGTATTTCACCTCTCCTCTCCCCCATTACTTATGACAGCCGAAAGATGCGAAGCAAAGGAAAAGAATCTTGAAGAATCTTGACTCTGTAAACTGCTAAGGGAGGGCTGTAAAGCATTATGAAGAATCTTGGGAATCTCTGAAAAATATGACCATAAAAGCCCAGACCAGCACAGTACCATTGAGAAAGAAAAACAAGAAATCCAAGAAGAAGCCAGCATTGTTGCACAAAGATCTGACAAATTGAAAAACAAAAAGAACAAGTACAAAAAATGGAAAGAGGGACACACAACTAAGGCAGAATATTAGCAGATAGCCAGAATCTGCAAAGATGAAGTCAGGAAAGCAAAGGCTCAGAATGAACAAAGAATTGCAACAAAAGTCAAAAGTTTCTTTCAACATATAAATAACAAGAAAAAAAAATCAAGGAAACAGAGAAGAGGGCAAGGAAGTGACAGGCACCAGAGAGAAAGCAGAACTGCTTAACCCATTCTTTGCATCAGTCTTCACGCAAAAAGAAACTATAATCTAACCTACCAAAAACGTAACTGTAAAATACAGACTAGAAATACTAGAAACGTATCAAATGCTCTCCTGCCAGTCCTGGTTTCTAAAAGAGAGGCTTTTCTTGAAGATTAAGACTTATGGCAAATTATTAATAAAACATTTGAAAAGGCAAATTTAAAATATAAGAAAAATCATGTTAAGCACCCAGTGCAACAATACTACCAAAACCATGCTTCAAGTATTACAAAGTCCATCCTGTGTAGCCCTACAGGTGACATGATAGCAGTCTTCCAATACTTGAAAGGCTCTTACAGGGCACCTGAGGGCAAGACAAGAAGCAATGACAAGAAGCTAATTAGAGGGAAATTCAACATGGAACTAAGATGGAATTTCCTGACGGTGAAAGCAATTAATCAGTAGAATAGCTTGCCCCCCAGAATTTTGTATGTTCCATCGCTGGTGATTTTGAAGAAAAGGTTGGACAACCATTTGTCTGGGGTAGAATAAGGACTCCTGCCTTGGGCAGGGGGTTGGACTAGAACAGGGCTGTCAAACGTACGGCCCGTAGGCTGGATGCATCACACACTGGCCACGCCCATGCCCAGTTTAGCAAAGGGGGAAAAAGTTTTGATACATCACATGACAACACTGTGATGATGCAAGTTTGGCACCCCTGGACTAGAAGATCTTCAAGGTCTCTTCTAGCCCTATGATACAATGATTATTACTTCACACCAGAATGTCTATTTGAAGAAGCCAATTCTATAGTCAAAAGGTATTCAGGAGCACTGCAGGTTCAAAATATCTTGAGAACCAAAGGAAGCAGGCCACTGTTAGTCAGCTTATAATACTTCACATAATAAATGCAAGACTGAATAAAAATTCAAGCAAATAGTACTAATCCCAATTAAAGAAAACAAAACAAAACCATAGGAAGAGTAAAGCAAAACTGACTGGTGGCTGATGGTCCCTTTGGTGTGATTTAGGGGTTGTTTTGGAGGTAAAACCAATGGATTAGGTTTAGTTTTATGACAACAGTTGCAGAAATGCAGCGTTGTACAAGATTGTATTCCTGCAACTGTCACACTTGCATGTCACATATGTAAACAATTGTAGGATATAAAAATGGTTTGCTAGCAAAGAGACCCAGTCTGTAGAGTCCTGTATCACGCCCACAATGGCCACGCCCACCCCAGCCATGCCCACCCCAAACACCACCACCTGGGCCCTCTGAGGTCAAACACAACCCTGATGCAGCCCTCAATGAAATTAAGTTTGACGCCCCTGGCCTAGGCAGTCCATGTTTAAAGGAACAAGCTTAGCATACAATGTCATTCTAAATAGCAACTTATTGTGATGAGCTTGATGATGTTTCCTCTCCAAAATTATTTTAGTTGGTGAAGAAAATGTGAGAGAAACTGTCTACCCTTGGCATAGGATATAAACCAATCCTCCTGCACTTGGTTTGAGGAGAATTATGGGTTCATATATTAGGGCATTCTTGTTGGATTTATTGAGAAATAATCAATTTTGACGCAAATAGAACTCATATCACTAGATGGCAGCAAAGAGATACAAAAACTGATAGCTCAGTCCAGAGACTGACTGCTACTTCAGACTTCTGAACAATATTTTTAAAAGTACAAGAACTTTTTTTTTAAAGCCCAATTTATACAAAATTGCATTGCATACATTATTACTTGCTAATAATCACAACTGCCTTGTTATGGGAAGTATCTTACTCAGCATTTTAAATGCAGATGCCAAAATCAGGTAAAAGAGCATTCCTTTTTTGTTATATCATCCATTAAAAGAAAAAAATGCACAGTATTGTTTTCAATGTAATACTTACCGACCAAAATACTTGACAGCTGGAGTAACAATTAATGCACCCACAAGTCCACCAATAGCAAAAATGGAGACAGATAAAGTCCACAGCAAGGTAAGTGACTGTTCAGTGATTGACTGGTTATATCTTCTTTCCCAGGTTTCATTGTAAAACTTCTTAATATACTACAAGTAATTGCAATAAATAAATAAATACTTATCAGTGCAAATATAATTACAAATTAACATTTTTAAAAAAAAAATTCAATACTTAAAAATTCTGCTATAAGGAGTCTTATTTTAAAATGGAATGTGCATTTTACACCAATTTGACTACTGACAGAGCTTTATGCAACATGTGGAATGGGAAATTCCCCTAGGTCCTATTTTTGAAAGTTTAAAGGTTGCTAATGGTTTCCTATATTTGTGCAAGCCCACCCCCACTCTATTAGTCATCAGGAGAGGGGGCAGAGGGGCAGTAGGCTCTGTCATTCACTTCTGTATGATCATTACAATATTTGTCGAGGCTACAGACAAAAAGGTCTTCAAACATTCCTGAGTAGTGCTTGCACTCTCCTTCTCAATTTTCTCATGGTCATTATTGCCGAGAAAATAGCAGCAGAAACATTATGTACACTATCTTGAGTTGAACAAAATAAAGGTGGTATGATGATAAAGATGAAGTGTTCTTTTCTACTGGATCAATAGGATCTCTTCAGTGCTGTAGGTTTTCCTATGACTCTCTAATTCCAAGGATCTGGAATAGTTCCTGGAATATTGAGTCTGAGAGTTGGTTATACAATATGTCCTCAATTACAATCCTTCTCATGGACAACATCAACTGCTCTCTAAAAGTGCTCCAGAAATAATGCAGGTAAGCATGCAAACTCTTTTATCATTAATTATACAGTGGTACCTCGGTCCTCATCAGTAATCCATTCCGAAAAACACATCGAATACCAAAACTGACAGGTACCGAGCTGGAAGAAATAGCAAGTCACGAGGCAGCTGACATCAGCAAGTTCTTCCTGACTACCAGGAGAAAGATGAGCACCGGGACAAGATTTCTGACATAGAATACCGAATTCAAGGTGTTTTGAACTAGTCGAGTGTCAAGATATGATTGTACTCAGATTCCTGCTGGAATGTAGGGAAACTATCATTACGAAAAACATGCTTATGAAAATCCAACTACAAAATTGTTTATTGCTACATAATTGTCAGACTGTCAAGATTGAACCACTTTGCTTCTTTCAAACCTAATGCTTTTCAACTTGCCGATGAACTGGGGGGAAGGAAATGGAATGTGGAGAATGTATGCAGGGATCATGAGAGCCTGGAGCCAGCAAGGTCACCACTGCAGGTGCTTGAGAAAGAGATGGACTGTTCTGATAACAAAAAACGGTCTCATAATTGGACAATATAGTCAAACAGGAGTTTTACTTTTGGGAATTCAATTCTCCCAAGAGTGTTTCCAGAGAGGCTTCTATCAGTAAGGAACTGCCCAAACAACTTAAGATTTGCATCACTGGAGCACATCCAACCAGCTAGAGTGAGAGATAAGCAGGCACAATCACATTCAGTGCTTCCTAAAACCCAGAGCCGAAGAAGTGCCATAAATGTTGAATGCTATAAAGAAAGAAAGGAAATGAATTTACCACAAGCTCCATCCACATTAGATTATGTTGTGCAGAACATGAGGTAAGAGATAGAGATAATTAATTGGTTCACAAGGAAACACCTCAAGCCCTATTGGGAAAGACAGAAGTCAATGAGCAATGCAATAGTTTTGGACGAGAGTGGAAGTGATGTATTTTTCTGCCTTCAGCACCTCCCTTGCAATTTATTTACTTGTTCCACCTGGGAAGATCAAACTGGATGCAAATATCACAACTAGGTGCTAAGGTTGGTTTCAGAAATGGAAAATTCCTTTATGCTCCTTAAAGGTGCTTTTAAAAATATTTTCTAAACTAGCAAGTCCACTTTGAATGCTTTTAATATAAAAAAGTGGGATAAATTATGTTCCTCCAAAAGTTCTGAGAAAAAAGATGTCAATTCCTCCTTTAGTTCCATAAAAACAGAATTTCTAAGAAACTAAGAAAGGTTGTGGGTCCTTTCAGCGTTCTCATTCTCATTCCTACTTTTCTTTTTCAATGTGCTCTTGATTCACAGATGCCCCTTTAAAGTCACCAAGATTCTGAGATTCACTCATGAATCCTGCAATTTGAACAGGTGGTGCTTGTATTACAAACTTTAAAAAAAACAGTCGAAATTATTTTTCACATTTCAGAGGAAATTCCAACATTTCCAGAAACACCCAGATTGATAGACTAAACTATTTGGAACATAAAAAGAAAAACCTATTTTTCTCCTTCTTTAATATTTATTTATTATGTCACTGAAAACTCAGCATTTAACTTGCCTTGGAAGTGGTAAATTTTTAGATGTTCTTTTTTCATTTGCAATGATTGTATACGTAGTTCTCAACTTACAACTATTTGTTTAGTGACTATTTGAAGTTACAACAGCACTGAAAAAAGTGACATGAGCATTTTTTGCACTTAAAACTCTTGCAGCATCCCCATGGTCATGTGATCAAAATTCAGACTTTGGCAACTGGCTCATATTTATGATGGTTGCAGTTTCCTGGGGTGACTTTCTGACCACCAAAGTCCAAGGAAAGCCAGGGGCCACGGTGGCTCAAGTGGTAAGACCGCTGGGCCTGTATACCGCTGAGGTTGACAGCTCGGCAGCTCGATTCCCGTGAGCAAATAATTTTCAGAGGGATAAGAAAGGAGACTCCCTTAATGGCCTACCAACATTCAGGCATCCCACAAGTAAAGATAACACTGCCCAAAAAAATTCCTTTCACAGAGGCAGTCAGGCACCTCGGTGATCACTGGCTAACATGTGCCATACGTGAAATAAATAATAAAGGGAAATTCACTTAACAACTATGCTACTAAGATAACAACTGCGGTGATTTACCACCTCTTTGTTATTTAAGGGGAAAAATAATTGATACCATTTAGGTACTGGTTTACATTCAGCTGTAAATGTGAAGAAGTCATTTCAGAAGTCACATTTAAATAAAATGTCCTGTCAGTGTTTACTAGATCAATTGCTGAAGCATGTAATGGATTTCATCAATGACCAAAGTGCAAGTAATGGGGTCAAAGGTACAAGATAAACACCGTGACTAATTTAGTGTTCTCGTGAAAAATAACAATCTGCACTTTGTATGACCATCATGAATGACCATCAATAATATTGGAACTCTACTGAAATAACTATGTAACAAATGTTCTTTTCTCCTTCTTTGATCATTGTATACTCTATAGCAGGGTTGTCAAACTCACGGGCCATGGGCCAGATGCATCATGCACTGGCATGCCCACACCTGGTTTAGTGAAGGGGAAAAAAAAAATCACAATACGTCACATGATGCTGCCGTGACAACATGAGATTGACACCCTTGCTCTTTAGTAATTTTTTGGCCATTATATTGTGCTTGCATGCACTGTCTTGCACCTGGATTCAGCACAGCAACTTTGTAAGGGTTCTGCGAAATAGGGTGGCAATCAGTGGTGGAATTCAAATAATTTAACAACTGGTTCTCTGCCCTAATTATTTCTTCCAACAACCAGTTCACCAAACCGCTCAGAAAGTTAACAACCGGTTTTTCCGAACTGGTGCAAACTGGCTGAATCCCACCCCTGGTTACAATGAACCTTGAAGGTGGTCTGTTTGTAGATAATTATGACACTGACAAGTATCAGAATTTTTTTCTTCATGACTTCTGAGGTTTAATTACCTCTTTCTTTTCAGTCTCAGACAAACTTCCTTAACTTTTTTTTCTCAGAACTCCTTCCTGATTTTAAAAATGATAGAAGACCCAAAAATTGACACATTTGTAAAATATTTACTGAATCAATCATATTATAAACCCATTAGATATTAGCATAAATAAAAACCCTATATTTTTAACAAAGAAAAATAATAAGAGCTGTTTTAAATTTTTACAAATATCTTCAATATCTGGCAAATAATTTTGATTTCCTGGAGAGTCTTGGACTATACTTTAAGAAACACTTGTCTAATAGTCCCTTTCTAAAAAGACATGATCATCAGATGTGAACTTAATTTGCTCAGATAGCTCAAATCTTAAGTCTTTGCTTAATTCCTAGCTGAGGCCATAATAACATATTTAAGTAATATTGCTTTATTAATAATGTTAAGAGTAAGTTTATGTCAGCTTTTCTTTTATACCTGTTTATATGTCCAAATGATAATGGAACTATTATAAGTCAGACCGATCCATGATCAGTGATGCTACATTAAAGTCTTTGGACATCAGTTGTTATATAGGCTGTTATCAACACAACCACAGTTGAGTCCAATATTTCTATTACTAAGCAAGACAGTTGTTAAGTCAGTCTTGCCCAATTTTACAACATTTCTTGCCATAGTTGTTAAGTGAATCACTGCACTGCAGTTAGTAACACAGTTGTTAAGTACATCTGGCTTTCCTATTGACTTTATTGTCAGAAGATTGCAAAAGGTAACCACATGTTCTGAGGACACTGCAGCCATCACAAATATGTACCAGTCTGAATTATGATCACATGACCATGGGAATGCTGCAGCGGTTGTAAAGTAAAAACAGTCCTAAGTCACTTTTTTCAGTGCAGTTGTAACTTTGAATGGTCACTAAATGATTGACTGTAAGTCAAGGACTACCTGTAACCAAAACCACAGCCTGTTTAAGGAAATTTCAGCTACTTAATTTTATAGATTATCTTGAATATCAGATAATCTGTATACCTATAGGTTGTTAAGTGCACATGAGATATCTCAGGGTGGAAAAAACCAGAGGGTAGGGTCTAGTGCTACTGACCACCCAGGGCTTCCACAATCCACTGGGATATCTCATGCTTTTCCCTCCCCCGTCCTGCCCCACTGGGTCACTTATCTTTCAAAGATCTCAATGTTCAAGGGAGCTGTTTCTCCTCCAGGATCTGTGCCGTGGTTTCTTTTTCTGCTCAAGGTACTTCAAAAGTGGAGCAGTGAGAGCAAAAGCAAAGCAGGTGGGGCCTGCCCTGCTCAGCCTGGCTGACTCACCAAGCTGCCTAAGCAGGACACCTGATCCACTTTTGGAAGACCAGGCAGCCTTGGTGAGTCTGAAGGAGTACAAGACCAAGCCCCCAAAGGCTTCTCTTCTTCATGCCCAAGGCTTTTGCAAAAGGATGGAAGGACTTCGGGGAGCAATCTTGCACTGCTTGAGACCTTCTGTCCCTCTGCAAAAGCTTTTGGCATGGAAAATAGAAGCTTGAAGGACCCTGAGACTGTGCCCCAAAGGTTTCTCTTCTCTGCACCAAAAGCTTTTGCAAAAGGATAGAAGGTTTTGGGGGTTGCAATCTCACACTGCTTGAAGCCTTCCATCTTTTTGCAAAAAAAAAAAAAAAAGGAGTGCATTGGGTATACTGCACAAGCAGCCTCAGTATGTCAGCCAAGTTACTGTCCTGTTCTGCTTCTACTCTCACCGCTCCATTTTTGAGGCACCGGGAGCAGACAAAGAAACCATGCTGCCATACAAACCCCACAGCAGAGAGGCTGGAGAAGAGACAGCTCACTTGAGGAGAGAGAAGGAGCCATCAGCATGTTCTGAAACTCTGGATCTTCAAAAGGTAAGTGAGCAATCAATCAGTAATGGGGTGGGAAAGAGCCAGTGGACTAGCACAGCATTACCATTGCCTGTTAGGTCCCTGCGAGGGATGGGAATAGGCAGGGGGAATGTTGCAATGTCTCTCTGGTCAGTCTTAAGGGTGAATGACTACCATGATGCTGCAACATTTGTAACTTCAGATCTGTGTTGTAAGTACTTTTGGGGGGAGGGGGTTGCAACTTTGAACTGCCGCTAAGTGAACTATCATAATCGAGGACTACCTGCATAAAAACAATAAGGATAACCATATATGGATGTTAATATGCAGTCTTATGCAAATTAAGCAAGCAAGGGAAAGCAAAATCAGAAGTAGAAGAATAGTGCTTCCGCTGAACGGAATAGGTTCCCTCTTGTTTATTAAATTTAAAAAGGAAAATAAATAAATATCAACTTTGAGATATATTAATTACTTCAAGATACAGTAGTTGGCCAAAATTATGGAAACCTTTTGGGAATAGTGTATTTCTGAAGTTTGATGGCTAATACTACTTTTTTTGGACAAAGGTTGAAAAGGTTCAAGGTTCAACAAAGGTTGAAAAGACTACACTGGGCTAAAGCCCATGTTACCTGGACAGAAGAACAATGGGACAGTGTTATTTGGAGTGATGAGATCAAGATCTTCCTGTCTGGTAGTAATGGCATAAAATATGTAAGGAGAAGAATCGGAGAAGATTTGCATCCTGATTGCATTACATGTACCATGAAACACCCAGTGTTATGATCTGGGGTTGTATGACATCAAAAGGTATGGGCAGAATTTGTGTGATTAATCTATATATATATAAACAAAATACCACTCATACATCATCACAAAATCTCCAGAACCATAAAACCTACAAACTTGAAATTTGGCATGTATGGCTTTTAGGTACTCACTAAGAAACGACTTTTTGAAATGATCATCAGAGCATTAGTATTTCATATATTAGTAACATACTCTGATGCTCTAATGTTCTACTCCCCATCCCCACCTGAAAAGAAATCTGTTCCAAGTCCAAAACCCAAGCAGAGGAGAGGTGTTTCAGTTTTAGTTTCACAGCACCAAGCTGTGAAGCACAGAACAGTTGATCTAAGCCACGCCCAGGCTCCTTGCTGTCTCCTTGCTCATACAGCAAATACTGTTTCAGTTTCCAAACAGCCCTCAACNTACAGCAAATACTGTTTCAGTTTCCAAACAGCCCTCAACTCTCTCACACACTGACAGGACACTAGCCAGATGAATACCGATGGATATTGGTAGGCAGAGGCAGAATTTTTTTCTTCTTATTTTCCTCCCCCAAAATTAAGTCCAACCATATAGTTTTGTAGCAAAGCACAGGTATCAAGCTAGTGGGAATATAAACGGCCAAAAATACATTAATAAAATACTTGAGCCCAAACTGAAGCCTTCCACACATGATCTTTTCTAAGACAATGAAGCATTTATATTTCAACAGGATTCAGCTACATGTCATGTTGCTGCTGTATGCAAAAAGTGGTTTCAAGATAATCATATTCCACTGCTGGAATGGTCTGAGAATAGCCCAGACCTTAACCCAATTGAAAATCTATGGAGCTTATCTTCCCATTGATATATAATTTTATGGTACTACTCCCAAAAAAGTGGTGTTATTAGCAATAGCACTTAGACTTATATACCCTTTAGCCCTCTCAAAGCAGTTTTACAGAATCAGCTTCTTGCCCCCATTTTACCCTCATTTTACCCACCTTGGAAGGATGGAAGGCTGAGTCAACCTTAAGTCTGGTGGGATTCGATCTGCCAAATTGCAGTGGGAGTAGCTTGCAGTACTGCACACTAACTACTGTGCTACCAAGGCTCCTTATTAGCCATCAAACTTCAAAAATACACTTTTTTCCAAAAGGTTTATACAACTTTGGCCACTATTGTAGCATGAACTCACTTAAAAAGATAATGGCTGCCAATTAATATATTAAGTGTAGATAAAAATGAACAAGTCCTTTTGAAATTATATAATCATCATAATTCCAGAGAATTTAATCAGGTTGCCTGAAAACATCTTCATTGCTCTTCTGCTGAGAAAGAGCCAGTTTAGAGCTGGACAAGGAAACAAGGAATACAGGACAAGTGTAGACCAATGCTACAAAAACTTTATCTTACTACATCCTATTGCTGCCAAACTGATTTTAGACTTGAAAAAATCATGTTCTCACCACTGTCGGAGCATTCACCACAGAGAGATTATAACCATAGAGGAAGGAGGATCCAAAGGCTCCAGCCAAAGATGCTGTTATAAGACTAATAGACCAGTCCTGAAATAAGAAAATTCTGTTAGAGTACAGAGAAACAACAGAAATTACTTAGAAGGTACATAAAAAAATCGAGCAACCTGTCTATTCAAATCTGTTTATTCCAGCCTACTCCAGCTTCTCCAGCTTGAGGAACTGATGATGATCTAAATCAGGGGTGTCAAGCTGGCAGCCTGTGGGCTGGATGCGTCACATGCAGGCCACACACACATCCCAGCTCCGCAAATGGGGAAAATATCACGAAACATCACGTGACAGCAACATTATGTGGTGAGTTTGACATCTATGGTCTAAGTCTACAGTTCCCCCCCCCAAAAAAAATCAATTCAGATGTTGTCCATGATGGGCTGCTGGAAATTCTTGGAGTTGTGCTTGAGGGGCAAGATATGGGAAAAGTTGAAATGTTGGTCAAAATCAGAAATCCTGAAATATGCTGTTGACTCACTTCAGGATTGATTTCTCTATAACATTTTTCTTAATCATTTCCAGAGAAACCATTTTCTTATTTTTTTTACTATTTAAGGAAAAAAGATTCTGTTTTCAGCAAGAGCACCAATTTGTAACAATTCTTTTTTTTAATAATTTTGGCTAGCCTCCACACAACCTAATGCCCAGTTGTACAAAACCCCTCACTTCTAGACAGTGTCACTCTCTCCTAGTATAATCAAAATCTAGAGCAATTATAGAACTTTTTGTACAGTAATGGGTCCCATTAAAACAAAAACAGAATGGAGCAAACTTCTAAAAATGGCCAGAGATAAATTATCTATTTACAATTACCAAAAATAATGAATTGACATATTCTACACTAAGCCTGAAGCCAACCTTTACATCAGATGATTATTTGATTGTTACCCATTGGATATTCAGATAAAGAGAAGATAGAGTATTTTCTAACAATAATGAGGCTCATAGGGAAGAGTGCACTGCTTTCTTGAAACACAGATCCTTGTAGCAAAAATTTGAATCACAGATTTCCTGTTCAGTCTCCAAAGAGATAACAAAGAGAAATTTAGGTAAATATGTAATTTCTCTTTGTCATCTCGTACACACTTCTATTTTGGATATGAATCCCAGTAAGGTATTCTACCCCAGTTTCCTTAAGATTATTCCATCTTTTAACTGGGCTCAACAAGTCCAGGAAAAAATTATTATCTTTAATATCTTTAATAAAGTCTAATATAAGTCTTTAATAAAGACTATTGAATGTGAATTTGGCAAAGATTGCATGTTGGAAAAACAGAATATAAAAAATTCTTATGTAAAAAACCCCCCTCTTCCTTCAATCTTTCCGACTAATTTACGCTCACTTGCTAACAAGATGGATAAAATACTCTTTTTCAATAAATGCAATTCTGATTTTTACTACTCGGCAGTTCTCTGTTTTATTGAAACCTGGCTTAATGCTTAATTCATGATGACAGTAAACATTAAACCTGGCTTAATTCATGATGACAACAGCATATACAGCCCAGGAATCCAGATATTTAGATCAGACAGAATTGAAGAGACAGAATTGAAGGTAAAACAAAGGGTGGAGGATTATGTTTATATATCAGCAACAACTGATCTCAGGATATAACTATAATAGATAAATTCTGTGATGAAAACTTAAGTCTTTACATATCAACTGCAAGCTATTTTATTCTCCTCATGAGTTCTCCTCGTTTCTCCTAATAGCTGTGTATGTTCCTCCATAAACTTGTGTAAACAAGGCATTATGAACTTTAGCTGATCAAATTATGAAGGCTGATGCCAAACACCCAGATTCCCTTCCCATCATTTTAGTAGATTTCAATCAAGCAAATTTAAATAAAGAGCTCACAAAATATTTCCAGCATGTCAACTGTCTCACCAGAGGCAAAAATACTTTAGACCAGGGGTCGTCAACCTTTTGGACCTGAGAGACCACAAAACTCATAATTTTAGATCCCAGGGACTACTAACTGGTTCTGTGGGTGTGGCCTAATTTGTGGGTGTGGCTTGGTGGTCATGTGACTGGGTGAGCATGGCTTGTATGTTAATCTTATAAATATTGATTTTTTTTAATAAAAAAGAGCAACTTTTACCCAAAATCAGGCAAAGCAGGCAGACAGATTGAGTTGCTCACAGAATCACTGATTCATTCAGAAATCTATCTATCTGCCATTGGCTAGCTCAGTCTGTCACATAAAATTTGCAAGCAAGCAAACTCACAAAATTAACTCACAACACACCATGCATGTAAATATTGATTTTTTTATTTTTAAAAAGATCAACTTTTACCCAAAATCAGGCAAACCAGACAGACAGATTGAGTTGCTCACACATTCACAGATTCATTCAGTGATCTATCTATCTGCCATCGGCTAGCTCAGTCTCTCAAATTTGCTTGCTGTGAGTCTGCACTGAATTTGCTTGCAAGCAAGCCTTCAGTCCTAAGGGAGATTTGGCTCTACTTAAAAGCAGAGCCAAAGATCTAAAGACTAGCTAGAAAGCAAGAAACCCAACCATTTCCTGCTTTCTAGCTAATCTAAATCTCCTGGCACAGCAGAACAGATGATGGACGGAAAAAGGAAAAATAGAAATTTAGCAGGCAAGTTTACCAGCTAAGGAGTGAGTGGGCAGGGAGGGTTTCTGCAGGCCATGTGGGCGGCACAGCCTTGTGTTTCTGCACAGCCTGGATTACTAAAACATATAATTATTTTTTAAGATTCAAAATGGAGGAAGAAACAGTTAGAGACTGTGATCATCTGGGTCAAAATTTTGGGTTATAGTATAGAATTGGAACACTGGGAAAAATTGTAGGAGAAAAATTCCAAATTAACAATGTCAACAGCCTACAGAGAAAATCTGTACAAAATGTTTTATTGTTAGCATTTACCCCCAGCAAGATTAGCCAAAATGGTTTCCAAACAGATCGGTGAAATTTTGGAGATGTAACTATAAAGAATAAACTTTATTTCATATGTGGCAGACCTGCCCCAAAGCTAGGAAATATTGGCTTAAAGAATTGGCTAGAAGAAATTATCAAACAAAAAATTGAGATGAAACCAGAACTATTTTTATTGGGCATATTAAGACAAAATACCTGTAAAAAACTTCAATACATTATACTCTATATAAGTGCAGCCAGAATTGCTTTTGTTCAAAATTGGAAACAAGACATTCCTTCTGATGTAATGCTAATAAAAAAAGGTTCTTGAGTATGCAGAGATGGACAGGTTAACTATGGAATTAAAAGATAGAGAAGAAATGGAATACTATAAGATCTGGAATATATGGTATAACTGGTTAGAAAACAAACGTAAAGTTGTTATATGAAGAATTTGTAGGAGCTATAATAAAATGGGGAAGTATATACTATGTATATACTAGTGTATATATAGTATATACACAGTATATACTATACTGTGTATATACTAGGAAGTATATATATGTACTGTATAATACAGTATTCTGTAAATACTGTTACAAGTTAAATGTAGAATTAATTATATAATATATAGAATAGTAACCTATCATTAGAAACTATGTTAATATGAGTGAATACCAATACAGGAACACTGTAATGAATGGAAATGTGGTGTTATGGTGGAAATATGATTAATAATAATAATAATAAAAAAGAATGTTAGGCCGAGCCAGATCCCTCCTTCAACAATGACCCTTGGATGGGACCTGGGAGGGAGAGAGGGGAGCCAGGACTGCAGAAAGTGAAGCTGGAAGGTAAAAGAGTCTGCCAGGCTTTAGAATGGATGAGTAGGTGAGGTGTACCATTTTCATTTGCATGCAGAGCCAGGGGTGGAATGACATTCAGGCTGGGATGACAGCCATAGGGTCCTACTGGTGTCCTGAGAAATGCAGACATACTACTGTACAGGGAGTCCTCCAGTTACGATCACAACTGAGCCCAAAATTTATGTTGCTAAGTAAAACATATGTAAAGTCAGTTTGCCCAATTTTATAACTTTTCTTGCCACAGTTGTCAAGCGGTGCATTGCATTTCTTAAGGTAGTAACGTTGCTCTTAAGTGAATCTGGATTCCTCATTGACTTTGCTTGTTTAAAGTCCACAAAAGCTTATATTACATGACCGCATAACAGGGCAGTCATCATAAATATAAACTAGTTGCCAACCATCTGAATTTTGATCACGTGAGCTTGGAGATGCTGCAACCGTCATAAATGTGAAAAATGGTCGTTAAGTCACTTTCTTCGGTGCCACTGTAACTTTGAATGGTCACTAAAGGATCTGTTGTAAGTCGAGTATTCTGCGGTATTCTGCGGGGCTGCATTCTCCTCCTTTCCACCACCTAATAATAACCCGCATCATCTCCCTAGAGATCTCCAATAAGTAGTATTTTTAGCTATGAAACCAACAGCTGCAGGACCAATGTTCTCTTAAACTGTGCGGCTCCCTCTCTAATCCCACTTTAACCTTGCTCTGCTCCCTTTTTAACTCTTCCTCCTCCCCTCCCCAGCTTCTGTATGGAGGGTAGAAATCCAATTCCCTCAGAGGGCCTGTCAGCCCTAAGCCCCCCCCCCCCGGTGCCCCGNACCCCCCCCCCCCCGGTGCCCCGCGCGCGGGTGCCTGAGGGGTGCTCCGCAATGGCAACTGGGCTATCGCGGTGCCTCCACGTTTTCCCGGGCATCGGTCCCGCGATTCCCGAAAGGCCAGGAAAGCGTATTCGTGAGCGGACACCAAGCCTGCCTCTTCTCCTTCCTTGGCACTTGAGAGACCCCGGCCTCTTGAAAGAGGAAAGTGGCCAGCCTGCGGGTCAAGAGGAAGAGGCACCTGTCACCGGAGCCTCAATGGTGTCTCCCAAGCGGGGACCCACGACTTCTTTTCTCAGGGAAAGGCGAATGCCGTCGGGCACCGTTTCCTTGGGAGCGAGTCCTGGACGGGTCACTTCCGAGGAAGTGGGCGCGCACGGGTCGCGCTGCCTGCAAGCTGAGCCACGTGGATTGCTGAGCAAGATGGCTCTCTCTCGTCGAGAGGTCGCGCTTAGCTACTCACGGATCTCCCTCGTTCGCTACGCGCTGCGACGAGGGGCACCAGGCCGGTCATGTTCGACGGCTACTCTGGCCTCCCGCGGCTGCCAGCTCCTCTACCTGTGCCCCCAGCGGCCGGGCGGGCGGCCGGGCGGCCGGACGGGCGGGGCGCCGAAAAGGTGCAGCACAGAGCCAATTGCCGTCAGCTACAAGAAAGAGTGCGGCTCGGAGGCCAGGCAGAGGTCGCAGGCCTCCGTTCCCGGGTTGCTGGGATGTCGAGCTGAGAAAGGCAGGCTTTGGGATTTGCAGCCGCCTTGTCCTGCGGGGGCACCTCGGGCAGGCGGCTTGGCCAGGTGGGGAAGGGGTGTGAGGAGTTTTCTCCAGAGGTTTGAGATTGTCCCAACTTGAAAGAGACTTCTAGCGTCAGGACGACTTTTGCGCTTGGCTTCCACATCCCTGTTCATTCATCTAAACTTTGCCACTTTAAAGAGAGACCAGAAGAGCATTCCAGCTGCCACTTGTTCTTCAAATCCCAAAAATCTTAAATATAAGATCAAATCATACTTATATTATCTAAGCGATGGGAGGTGCATCTTGACGAGGGAAAGTGTTCCCCTCAGATTCCACCTCCAATTGAAAATTTAGGCAAATGGCCTGTTTGTGGGGCAGGGGCGGGGGGGGGGGAACGACGACAAGGAGTTGTGCCACATAAAAAAAAAAATCTTACATCAGATGTGGACTGTAAGGTAGACAGGTTTGCTGACAAAACCAAATTATTTGGGGAGATTCAAAATGAGGCAGTGAATACTTCAAGAAGAATATCTCCAACCCTGCTTAAATAAAGAGAATGAGCGAGAGCAACGGTCGCCAACCGGTGGGCCGTGAGAAAATTTTGGTGGGCCGCAGAGAAATCTCACCCCCAGAGCACCCCCTCCAAAGCAGTTAATCCAGGTTGTGCAGAAACACAAGGCTGCGCTGTCCACATGGCCTGCAGGAATGCTCCCCGCCCACTCACTCCTTACCAGGCAAACTTGCCTGCTAAATTGCTATTTTTCCTTTTTCCGACCATCATCTGTTCTGTCGGGAGATTTAGATTAGCAAGGAAGTAGGAAATGGTTGGATTTCTTGCTTTCTAGCTAGTCTTTAGATCTTCGGCTCTGCTTTTAAGCACAGCAGAACCTCTCTTAGGACTGAAGGTTCTGTTATTCAGTGCAGACTCACAGCAAGCAAATTTGAGAGACTGAGCTAGCCGATGGCGGATAGATAGATCACTGAATGAATCTGTGAATGTGTGAACAACTCAATCTGCCTGCCTGCTTTGATTGATTTTGAGTAAAAGTTGCTCTTTTTTAAATAAAAAAATTCAATATTTACATACATGATGTGTTGTGAGTTAATTTTGTGAGTTTGCTTGCAAGCAAATTTTATGTGACAGATTCAGGTAGCCAATTGCAGATAGATAGATCCCTAAGTGAATCCGTGAGTAGCTGAATTCTGTGAGCAACTCAATTTGCCTGCCTCTTTGCCTGTTTTGGGGTAAAAGTTGCTCTTTTTTAATTAAAAAATCAATATTTACATAAATATTTATAATATTTACATACAACCCACGCCCACACATCACATGACCAGAAAGCCATACGTAGTCAGCAAGCCATGCCCACCCAGTCACATGGCCACCAAGCCACAAATTAGGCCACACCCACAGAACCAGTTATGAAGAAATTTGAATCCCATCCCTGACTCATAGGCCACTGAACCTGAGAGGATTGTCCTCAGCAATGTTTCAGAAAGAATATACACAATCTGTCTTTAGAATGATGTA
This sequence comes from Laticauda laticaudata, assembly GCA_004320025.1. Classification (NCBI taxonomy): domain Eukaryota; kingdom Metazoa; phylum Chordata; class Lepidosauria; order Squamata; family Elapidae; genus Laticauda; species Laticauda laticaudata. The sequence goes on along the minus strand of BHFT01024870.1, from coordinate 8,320 downwards.
TAAGACCATCTTCCTTTCCTCAGCTTTCAAACCAGAGAGATGTATAGTTGCTATTTTATGTCCTTATCACAGATGGTATTCAGCAGGTTCTGACCAGTTCTGGAGAACCGGTAGTGGAAATTTTGAGTAGTTCAGAGAACCAGAAAATACCACCTCTGACTGGAGATATTACAGTAACCTTCCCCTGCCACGCCCACCAAGCCACGCCCACAGAACCAGTAGTAAAAAAATTTGAATCCCACCATTGATACTTATGTATGAAGTTATATGTTTTATGAGACCCAAACAGGACAAAATCATCCCTATATGGCTCCTGAAAGTCCATGCAAGTAAAAACATACACAGGATATACATTGTGCAAAAAAATTGTACATAAGGGCATGAAACACAGTAGCATCTGGTCTAGGAGCTTAAAAAAAGGAAGATGGATTGAGTATGCCATTCTAAAAATACTGTACATTCAGAATTACAGCATACCCTACGCCAAACAGAAGCATATTTTGTGTTCCCCAATTCCATTAGTTCAAGAAGTGACTTCTCCTTTTTGACCTGATTCAAGATCTCAAGAGACAAATCAACATGCATGGTTTCTCCTTGCCCTGTAAGACAATACTTGGGCACCCAAGGATCTGCAGACCTTGTTAACACAATGTGGTTGACCAAACCAGAGTCCAGTTTGTAGCAGTAAACATTAACTGCTTGTGCTCTTCAGTTTGGCTGCAGAAAGGAAGGCTGAGGAAATAGCTCAAGATACTGGTGCCATCAATGAAGGACTTTCAGGTTGGAACCCACAGGTCACATCAAGAAGGGAAACTCCAAACCCAGCATGATGGATCTGCATTTTAAAATAGGCAAATAAGTAAAGACGGATATTTATGCAAGACCATTAAGCCCCAAGGAGTTTGCCATAGAACATTTAAGACTACAGCCTAAAATTACCACTGCTACTGTGATTTAAGGACAAGGTCAGCCTGATAGTAGCGAAAATGATAAATGATAAATTTTAGCTAATTATCTGCAGTTTAGGGCATTCCCTAAATGACCTTGAGCATTATTTACTTTAAGGCTAAGAGCAGAGTCCAGATAGATGAGTGAATTTATCCTTGATAAAGTTTCTAAAATATGCAACATGAAGCATTATTTATTTTTTTTGCCTGATGTTGTACTTGCTTACATCTTAGAAAGTAAGATCAGGAAATTAGAATAAGGGATCAGAAAAGGTGAAGGTTTTTTTCAGAATCTATGGTAAAATTGCAACAGCTAACAACCCAATCTCCTTTTGCCTGTGTTCAATAAGTGCATTGATCAAAAAGTAATAAAGGTTTAACAAAGGTTAAACTTTCTAACAGTGAGAATAATCAACCAATGGAACAGCTTGCCATCAGAAGTTGTGGGAGCACCATCACTTGAGATTTTCAAGAAGAGATTGGACTGCCATTTGTCAGAAATGGTGTAGGGTCTTCCGCTTGGGTGGGGAGTTGGACTAGATGACCTACAAGGTCCCTTCCAATTCTGATTATCTGTATCTGATTAGGTTTAAGTGCATTTATCTATGGTACATTTATCTATGGTAACAAAGGTTTCCAAAGATTGCCTGATCAGAAGAAAAGAAAGGAGGCATAAAACATATGTGACAAGTTTATTATTCTATGTATGGAATGAATGGGCACTGAATTTAATCAGGTTCAGTTCAAGCAGGGACGTCAAGGTGTAGCTTTTTAAGATGATATGTAGATACATATGGGAAAGTTATGTACAACAAACATACTGGCTAAATTATGGAAATGCCTTTTGAAGGAACTTCATTCTCTTTATTTTGATCCCATTTGACAGGAAAGATGTTCTAGCCCAAAATAAATATACTGAAGAAAACATTATTGTTTAGAAAAAAAAAGAAACTTTATACTCATTGACCAATATTAGTACACTCAACAGAATGGAGAAAGCAGTTAACCCCTAACAACAATCACTATTGGCAACCATTGTGGGCCAAGCTTTTGGCATAATGTAGCAAAATTTTGCTACTTTAGAAAAATAAATTTATCTTGGTTGTTGAACAGATAATGAAAATAAAAATTATCATACAGTTAATTATTTCAGCACCTTCTTTGATTGGACCTGCATGAAGATTGGAACAACAGATGGCAGCATTTGGCTGAGTTTATCAGAACTTGGAGTCAAACAAGGTCAGGAATAATGAATAATAGGATGAGACAACTCCAAGGAATATCAGTAGTATAGACTGTACTTGGAATAACAAAAAAAAAAATCTTGGAAGAAGGCAAACCAATTAAGAATTTGTCTATGTGAAGTCATTGGCTGTCAAACTCATCTAAAGGTGATAATCTCTTTTAATGAAGTTGATTTCTTTTTTTTTAATGAAGTTGAGTTTCAGAAACTCAGAGTGAAAGATAATACACAGTGAGAGGCAAATAGATACTGTAGATTCATTACAATCATAGACCTGTGCAATACAATGAACTAGGTAAGACAGATTGAAATAACCATTAAATGTTTAAAGGAACTCTGGAAATACCGCCTTTAAGTCCATGGCCTGATGCGACCTAAATTTCTGCAATCTTGAAAGCAATGTGTCTTTTCATTCATTTTATCTGCAGAAGCAATCCCAAGGTTTCCAGCAAGGATTCCTGTGGGCCATAGTATCTTCTCCTGGGAGAAAATACTGTCCTTGGATTCCCTTTGCCACGAAGCTGAAACACTCCGCATGTTTTGGGTTCCAAGATCAGACTGGATATCTTTACATATCCAAAGACCTTTGCCTGAATTCTCTCCCTAAATTCATAGCGTGAGGTGGAGTGACCAAAGGACCAACAGAATAGCAGAGCCAGTTGATAGAATATTCTTCTCAGAAGGTTTTCCAGATGCCTCCTTTATATTCTCACTGATGCCAGGTGGAAACCTTTTTAACATTTTCAAAATTGTGTTTTATATGTTTATTTCATTAATACATAAGTATGTGTGCTTGCATTTAGCATGGATGTGACTAGTCAACATATTTTGGAATGAGAGGTTCAGATTTTATTGACAAACCAGCCTTCCACAACCCCAGCCCTGTCTGCTCAAGGACCTAAAAGTGACTTATCTTGCTTTGGATTTCCCAGTGTTTTGATCAAGCATTTCTTCTTAATAGTAGGTGGATCTTCATCAAGGGCAAATTGTCTAGTAGGCCAAGATTTATTGGTTGCTGTTGTCCAGCTGCTCAAATGAATAAAACATGGAAGGACTTTTGAATTATCTTCACCTACAAAAGACTTTTTAAATAATGGAAGATTAAAATAGGATCCAATAAAACAAAAACTTTTAAAATAGAACATACACATAGAAAGAAGTGAAGGTGTTGGTATATAATATGATGGAAAAAGTGAAATGAAAAATCCTTATCCAAGGGGGTTTTCCAAAAGGCAACTGGACTTTCTTGAATGAGAAACAAAGCATCTTCAAGGAAAAACCTAGAAACTCCAGTTGCCTTCAGAGAAGCACTTTTAGGACCACCATGACTTGGATGACTAAGAATCTCCACAGATGAAAAATCCTGACCTCTATCTGCTAAAATGCAGAATAAAAATCCATCATGAAAGATACATTCCATTTTAATAAACCCAATTCATCTATTTACTGGTATCAATGACAAACAAACAGTATACAAAAACCTTATCTTACAATAAGGTCTGCCTAAGTGTGTCAGAAATGAAGGAACAAATGCAGAATACTCATGTCCCTGACTAGTTAGTTCAAAGTCTGAGACAGCATTTCCCCTAGAGGTGTGTGTGTGTGTATGTCTATGTATGTATGTATATATACAAACACACATTCTGAAAATAACAGAATTCTAAAATGGTTTTAAAACACTAGCATTAAAAAAAAACATTAAAAACTTCGAAAACATTACCAGACCTGGATAAAAAGGTAGATCTTAGTCCCTCTGCTAAATAATGACAAGGAGAGGCCCAACTCAAGCACAAGAACAAAGTTGGGTATGATCTTTGCCCTAGAAAAAGTAGAAATGTAGTATTGATGTCAGACATCTCAGTAGTGACATCTGGAAAAGGTGCCTGATCGAGGAACACATACTGAGGGATGAAGGTACAAATAACTTGGTTGAAGCCCAAATAAAGCCTGAAAAATTTCAGAGGACCCCTAAATGACAATCATAGAAACACCAGAAAATTCTTGGTCATCTGGATTTGAAATTCTATCATTCTGTGGTGAACTGTGATGGAGTGGTTAGAATGCAGTACTTCAGGCTACTTCTGCTGACTGCTGGCTACCTGCAGTTCGGCAGTTCAATTCTCACCAGATCAGGGTTGACTCAGCCTTCCATCCTCCAAGGTTGGGAAAATGAGGGCCCAGATTGTTGGTGGCAATATGCTGACTCTGTAAACCACTTAGAGTGAACTGTAAAGCATTATGAAGTGGTATATAAGTCTAAGTGCTATTGCTATTTTTCGGAAGCAGAAAAAGAGACTGTATTATAATTAAATATGTAGCAGATATTGGCTTTTCAGGACTTTTTCAATGGAGAAAGATGGAAATGACATGAAATAACTCAGCAGTTGAGTAATCAATTAAACAAGATATAATGTCATAGAAATGATGAATCCATGCATAGTGGCTCTTTAATACCAGGACCATGTAATTGAACTATAATGTAGCATAAGACATATAATCTGAAAATGTTATGGAAGAAAAATGGTGAAAGCAGTATGGCTACATCATTCTACCAGCTGTGCCCTTTTGTACATATAAAGGAACCCACTGTGCGAACACCAGTATATCAATTGTTATTGGAACAATCCTAGTTACAAAAGAACCGTCACAAAAAAGAGTGAGAGGATACAGCCATAACTCCTATACCTCATCTTATTTATTAAACACTGGGTGGATAAAATAAATTCCCCTATAATTGTTTCTGCACATTTGGCACACCAAGAGGTTTTTTTATGAATATCTTTACATTCCTTACATGTAGATTTTTACTGGAGGACAAACATCTTCTTAACTTTGTCAGGAGAACTTCCTTTAAGTTTTTGTGACAATTTTTCAATCAATGTCCAGAATTTATTTCTCCCTCATTCCTTTCCATCTGTGTAATGTCAGTTCCATTATTGCCCTTGCACTCAAATAGAAAATGCTTTATGTTCAGCCAGGTGTCATAAGCCATCATTAGACCAGAGATTAGTTTTATAATCAACTCCATTTTTTTCTGTCAGGAGTTAATTGAAGATAAAGGAAAAAAAAAACACTGTCCTTGTTCTCTAACCTTCTTGGAGAATTTGGATTTTACTCTGCAGAATTTCTACTATGGAGTTTCTAATATGGAGAGGTTCTGCAATTTCCTGTCTATCCCAGAGCTAGATTTCAGTAACACTAATCAAAATCCATTATGGTCATCAAGTATTCAGATTTCAGAGAATATTTGTACATCACTTTATGTCACAGGTTCTCCAAATTTGGCAACTTTGAGACTTAAGTACTTCAGCTCCCAGAATGCCTATGCTATGCTGGCTGAGGAATTCTGTGACTTGGTCCACAAGACCTCTGCTTTATGAGTTACAGTTATAAGTTACTCATAAACTCCACTAGCAAGTCCACAGTTCTGGGTAGAAAACAACAACTATGAGTAATTTTGAATTTATTAAATCTTTAATAGGATGCAACATCCTCTGTGGCAGATGCTAGTCCCATTGAGGTATATTTCCTCCCATGGGGAAAATTTAGCAGCAGATAGAATATTGCAAGGAAAGATATACAAAAACTATACTCTACTGAAATGATATACATGAAACTATATAGATCATTAATGAGTTATGATCACAAAAGAGCAGGAGAAACATATCTATTTCCCAAGCAAGTACATCCAGAGTTGTGTTGCTTCCCATTCAACTCTTATACAGTTTACTTCTTTGTAAACAAGAAAGCTTTATGGATATAGGTATGGCTATGAAGCAGGAGAGCTGTTGTTGCTCAGTCACAGTTTTATTTGTGTGATGGTTTATTAAAGTAACATAGCCTTGGACTGCTCAGTCAAGGTGAATGACCCTGCCTGGTCCATTGGAACATGCTAAATTTTCCTTTAGTGCTGCTATGATGATTTTGAAAGTCATTGGTACAGCGAGCACAATATGCTGAAGCCCTTGCCTTGACATATTTTTTGTCAACCTCTAAGTGAGGAGCCACAGCTTCCACAATCCTTAGCCACCACCAATCCTCTCTCTCATCCTCCTTTCCTCCTTCAAGTTTTTCCCATTAGAAAAGTGGAAAAAGGAAATTTTGCTCTTCAGGGGAGAGGAGAAAGGATGATATTAAGAGGCACCTTAATATTCACCTGAGCCTAGGTATATAAATACATGTCCAATCACTCACATTTCTTCAAGATGACTAGATCGCTAAGTCAAACAACAAGGCCCAAATTTAGAAGTTTAACCTTGGCAAGATTTATTGCCCTCCCCAAAGCTGTTTTTGAGAGTGCCTACTTTGTTTCCATGAAGGATTTTATATTGATTTGTTTCCTTCATGTAACTGGCCAACTCAACAAAGCCAAGAGATAGGCTATATCGCACTGGGCAGAAACCAAGTTTTTCAGGCTTTATGCAAGGCCAGCAAGATTAAAGCTAACTTAATGTAAGGTGGAATGTTGTTCCCCAGGAGTGATACAGAAAAAGTTCTCTTGGACTTCACCAACTGACACTCCTATTGTAGGAGTGTATCCAGGCAGGACAGGTAGAAACAATGGGGATTGTTCTTGAGACATTAACCCACATTTGTTATGTTGCTCTTTTCATAAAGAGGCCCAGCTGCACTTATTAACTCCCCATCTAGTCAGATTTCCTGGTCACCCAGATCCATTTTATTTACAGTAGTTACTATCCAACCAGAGCAATCTAATTCTCTACTTCTTAAAGTAATTTCATTTGGTTTTATTATTTGGAAAATACATCGTATTTTCATCAAACCGGTTTTATAATTTTGGGGTTTTAATGTTTATTTGCTGTCTCATAGTTTTCTTTCACTGATCAATGACTCTCATAAAATATTACTTTCTCTGGATCTAGGTGAAATCAGAAAAAAAAATCAGCTTTTAAATGAAATGTCCACTAGTTGGCCTCAACTCATTTGCCAAGAAAATGATTTAGCTGCCATCAATTTGAGCTGGATTCCAGTGGAAAAGAGTTTGCCCTCCCAACTTGTTTCAGCTGTAAGTTGTAATTCTTCTAAACTAATTTCAGCAATTTATGTTATCCCATTCATGATTCTGATCCATTCTGCTCCCTTCTTTCTCTTCTACTCATCAAGCAACCCCCCATTCTTGGCCAAACAGAAGATTCCTCAAGTTCTGTCCTTCCTTTCTCCAACTGTTTCAAGAGAAATCCACAAATACTATAAAACAAGAGAGTGAAGTCATCAAATACCGCTTTCTTGGAAGATTGATCAGCTTCCTGTAGGCCAGATCAAAATTTCTCATCTTTCAGATACAGCATTTAGTTTCAAAAGACCATCCTTTTATGGCTTCTTGCCTAGAGGTGTAAACCTAGAGGCCTACTGGGGAACTAAAGAGGAAGTTCTATAAGAATTATAGCACATATAAAACAACATGTTCTCTGCCAAAGAAAAGCAAGAAAGGAAATCTTGGAATGTTCAGTGTTTAATATATTGGAGGAAGACTCTTCTCCAAAGCATCATCCTTTCCATGGTCCATCTTCCATTCTACAAGGGAGGTTCTTCCTTTATATGTTATTATGAAATAACAAAGAATATATTAATGTTGTTCATTCTGGTGCCATCCAGACATTTTGGACTTTAAATCTCATAGTCCATTGTAAACATGCTAGTTGGGGATTATGAGAGTTGAAATCCAAAACATTTCAAGGGCTCTAAGATGGAAGAAGGTAACTTTAGAACTATTTCTGTCATTCGCATAATGAATGTTCTGGTCCAAGTTAGTATTTATTCTGTTTCCCTCTGCATTTTAAAATTGCTTATTAAATATGTGTTGCCTTCTTCCATCATTTTAGCTGATTTCAGTTTTTGATAATTATTGATATGTTCTTTTGAAACTTGTTTAGAACCACGCTTGGTTAGAATAAGTGGATTAAACATTCTGTTGCTTCTTGGGCTCTAAAATTAGATTCATGGAATATATTGAATGAACCTCCTTCATAATGGCCAAGCAATAAGTGGGAACCCTGCCCTGTAGCTTTTTCAATAAACAATTAATAAATAACCATATTGTCAGCCTTCAAGATCTTCTGCTATTGCTTTGCATCTTTTCGACTGCCATAAGTAACGGGGGGGGGGGGGG
>BHFT01024867.1:0-15109 GCA_004320025.1 Laticauda laticaudata | reverse complement strand
ATCTACAAAATGATTGTAGGATAGATTTGAGATGATAATATGAACTGTCATAAAGCAAATTAAGTAAAATATGGATTATCTCAAAAAACATGAATGAATAATAGTATCGTCAAATGATTGATTAACAATGATATTAATGTATTTAATATTTGATTGACAATATGAGAAACATATACAATGTAATTGTAATTGAAAACTATGAAATGGAAGCACACAAAAAATTGTAAACCAATCGACACACTGTATGTATATATATGGAAGATGGCTTGATGTTTTTATGTTTTGTTTGTCTATGCTTGTCTTAAAAAACAATATAAATTTTTAAAAAAGATTCTTCCATTACATGTTTGCCGAATTATATTCCCGAAAAGATCACATTACAGCTTGTTTATTAGCATGCTTTGACTAATTCTTTCTAGATCTGCTTGCCTGCTTTACCACTACAGTATCAAATGCCAAACAGCTAATTCAGCTTGAAAATAGCAAGTTTATAAAATGAATAATGCTGAAACAAAAATGGCATAAGATAAAATTGAATTGCAGAGACCACTATTTGAGAAATGAAGATAATTAATGTAAAAGAAATATAACTTTTTCTTCTCCCTAAAAATACCTCTCCATCTCTTAAAGTACATATTTTGGCAGCCCCAGCATATTTATAATTATCAGAAATTTGGGTTTTCTGTGAAAGATGAAACAAAAGTTATTTTCAAATATCTAAGTCCTTCCATTTCAAGCCAAAGTCTTGCCTTAGGTTCCGAAGTAATATTTTTTGCACTTCAAGAGACACAGTGGCTTTTGTGATTCTTAGGAATCCTAGCTTTTAAAAGCTGGATTTTAATTGCCTTGATTGCAGAGAAAGCTGTCAAGCGCTGCTGGCAAAAAGAAGTACAAAATAATTCATTAAAAATAGCAAGGGGGATTTGTCTGCCCCTGTGATCAATTTAATGTCTGTACAACCAGTAAAATACCACAGAAATTAAGTTTAAAGATTTGCCTTACCTTAATAAAAGGGTGAAGCTAATGTTATCTCTTGGACAGAATTATAGTGGTCTTCTTTTTTGTTATAAGAAGGCATCAGAAATCAAGATCTCAAGAGATTTTTAAAAAAATATAAACATGTAGAAGAGTTCCAACTTTATGAAGTCAAACAGGGAGCAGATTATTAAGGAAGAGGAAAACAACGGGGAATGCAACAAGTATTTAGAGTAGACTTCCCAAACTTGGCAATTTCCAGATACATGGACTTCAGATCCCAGAATTCCACAGCCAGTGTGACCACTCATGTGAATTCTGGGAAGTCCATGCACTTGGAAGTTACCAGGCTTAGGAAACACCAATCTAGTTTGTGGAAAAGTAGAAGAAAGGAGGCAAAAGAACAATATAGCAAATGGAGTGGGAAGCAACAAGGGACCATGACTCTGTGGGGACTGGTATTTAATAAAAATAATAATCCAAGCTAAATCATTTCAGCCTTTGAAACATTCCTCCTCCTAGTGGCATTGCCCAAGAAATTGGCAGTTGCTGGGAAATCAAAAGCTGGATTGATAAAGGAAGTAGGGTTATTTACCAAGAGAATGAAGCATTATTGTTTCTGATTGTCACAGTTTGGTGGTACAATGGCCATGCCAAAGGATCTCAGCAACAGGGGCCTGCTGTTGCAACCAACCCATTATCCCATTGAAGCAAGCACAGTTTCTTCTAGCAGCAGTTCAAATCATATGACTGGAAGGCTCAAGGCAGGAGTCTTAGATATCCCAATCAAATGGTTGTCCAGTCACTTTTGAAAACATACATATATCATAAAGTCAAGCCTAGGCAGATGATAGAACAGGAGCTCTAGAACCTATTTAAGATGTTATATATTGAATTTGCTTACAATTAAGAGTTGAGAAATGGAAAAATGAGTTTTATATTTTTTAACTAATGTGACTATTTTAGGGGTGTGCCTGGACTTTTACTGACACCTGGAATAGGAAAAAATATTATTTATTGGACTTGTCTAGAGTGAAGAGTTGAATTATGGGGTGAAGAATTTTATATCTGTTAACTAAGAAGAGATCAAGAAATTGTGAAACTGTTTATATTTACTATATGATGAGGGTGGGAAGTCACGTGCTTAGGGTTTTCTTTTCTTTTTCTTTCTCTTTTTTTCTTTCTTTTTAGGTTTTGCATCTTTTTTTCTTTTCTTCTTTTTAGTCTATATGTTTTATTATTGTAATTAAAATGATATAGATAGATAATAGATGCTACCTTGTTTCTCATATAATAAGGCTGGCTCTTTTTTTTTTTTTTTAGCCCCGAAAAAACCACTAGGCTGTCTTTTCTGGGGTGCCTTAATTCCCCCCTTGCATCCTCAGGCATGCGGCGCGGTGTCATCCGGCTTGGATGTCGGCCCTCAGCATTGGTGGGGCACTTCGTATAGGGAGAACTTCTGCTGCCATTGCTTTCCCCTTCTGCCTGTACTGACGCGGCATTTGCAGCATCATCACAGCATTTGGTGGCAGCCATGCAGAGCAGTCAGGGCTCTTCCATGCAACCAGAGCGTGCTCGGGAGAACTTGGCTTTAGAGGTTCTTGTCGCCACCTTCACCGGGAATCTTTCCGAAGGCAAAGCCCATTCTTTTAAAAACAAACGTCTTACTATGACAAAGGCCTCCCCACCCAAGAGGGCAGCCCAACCCCACATGGAGAGGTGAATTTCCCGGGGCTGCAGTGCAGGGATTGGCCCACCCTAGAAGAAGCGCACAGCCGCATCCCTGCCAGGCACCGGGAGAGCGTGAAGAGCCTCGCCTGGGGTGCCCTGTGCAAGCTGACAGGCGGGGCCCTCCTGCCGGTGGTGGAGGTCTGGCCAATGCAGAGGGTGCCTCCCCGCCAGGCCCTCTGTTCATCCTGCCTGCAGAGCCAGGAAAAATGAGTCCATGGGTGTGCACCCGCCTACCAAGTGAAAGAGCCAGGCTGGCCTGAGCTTGGCTTCCTGAGTCTTCAGCCTGAGCCCGAAGGGGTCACTGGGAGAGGCTGCCCAAGGCAGTGATAGAACCTACCCGTCTGCAGTCAGGGGAGGCAAGGCAAATAGCAGGGCTGTTTCCCTGGCCAGCAGAGGGAGCAGGCAGCCCACCTATCCTTTCTGCCCCTCACCCAGCCTGCCCCATGCCTGTGCATCTCCAAATGTGCTGACAGCTCCAAATGTGCAATGGCACAGGCATCGGGCAGAGGTGCTCACTCAGCAGGGCTTTGTCTCAGAGGAGACGCGGGCTGTCACCTCGCATCGCTGTCTGTGGATGGGTGGGGTGCTATCACTGCCTGAGGCAGCCTCTCCCAGTGGCCCTTAATGTCAGGCTGGAGGGACTTGGGAAGCCACGCTTGGGTCAGCCCAGCTCTTTTCACTTGGCAAGGCGGGTAAGCACCCATGGCTCACTTCCCCAGCTCTGCCCAGCCTGCCCAGCTCTGGTGCAGCCCTGGGGGAATGAGTAGAGGAACCCAGCAGGGAGGCACCTGCTGCCTTGGCCAGAGCTCACACCGCTGGCAGGAGGGCCTGTCTTTCAGCTGCATAGGGCATGCCAGGCAAGGCTTTTTGCGGCTCTGCCCGTGCCAGGCAGGGATGGTGGCTGAGCGCTCCTCCAGAAGTGGGCCGGTTCTGCACTGCATCCCTGAGAGATTCACCTTCCTACGTGGGGTTGGGCTGCCCTCTGGGGCAGGGGAGGCTTTTGTCATTTTTAAAAGAATGGGCTTTGCCTTCAAACGATGCCCAGGAAGGTGGTGAAAGGAGCACCTAAAAGGCCAAGCATCTTCCAGTGGGGCTTTGGTTGCAGGGAGGAGTCCTGGCCGCCCCATGTGACTGCGTGAAACACCATTGTGACTACTCCAAACACCGGGGCAGATGGGCAGAAGGGAAAGCAATGGCAGCAGAAGGTTCTTCCAATATGAAGTGACCTACCAATGCCAAGTGGACCATCCACACTGGCAATGCCCAACTGCTGACCCAGCCTGCAGGCAGCACCACTTCCTGGGTCTGCAGCAAAAGTACTTGGCGAGAGTAGGGAGGTAGGTGGCGAGACATGGTGGCTGCCTGCAGGCCACTCCTAATGGCAAGGCCTCCCACCCTTCCCCTCATTCGCATGTTTTAAAATAGACCTAAATTTGGGGGGAGGGAGGTTAATTTCATTTTTATGCCTATAAAAGTCATGCTAGGGACTTCCTATTGGGGGAGACCCGTTTGTTGGAGAAACACAGTAGATAGATAGACAGTGTTCTGTCCAGAAAGAAGCAGTGTAGACCGGGTTCCAACACATAAAACTCTTTTATTAAAACTCGCTAGGCAATAAATAACGGAACAGCAACAAGCCACAGGCAGCCCTTTTTATAGCAGTGCCCTGGGTTGTGGCAATGGCACTGCTTTAACTGTTCCCGCCATTTTGGTGGGTTAACCGAATTAGCTTCTCTAATAGCCAATCTGCAAATGGCCTTTTTAGCTCAATCAGAATAGTGAACTTGGAGCCTTCCAAGTTCATAAAGAACACCCTCCCCCTTGGTGTTAGTCCACATGTGGCATTATGTAGTCACGCAGGTAAGTGGGGCTTTTTCGAGTCCTGGTTGACCTGCGCAGCTCAGCTCTTGGCATGTCTTCAATGCGGTTCGGGACAGGATCACTGTCTCTTTGGTCCTTTCTCCATGACTTGACAGGGTTGGTTGAGTTGGCCTGGCTGTTTCCTTCAGGAAGGCCTCACTTTGTTCTCCTGCTCCCGGACTTCTCATTTGGGGTTCATCTAACCATGAGTGCTCTTTTTGATAAAATAGTCTCTTTTGTTAGTGTGTTTGTTGTCTTGTTTATGGGAGGTTCGCTTCCTCCCTTTTTTAATTATTTTGTATTTCCCCGCCCTCCTCGAGTTGTTTTTTGGTTGATATTTATTTTTATTGTTCTGTGGTAGGGGGGGGTGTTTTTTCGTTCGAGATGCGAGAGATGAGCTGGTCTAATGCCGCTTACATTCTCTAACCGGTCGTCTAGGAGTAGTCGGTAGACCGCGGGGGCCTGTAATTTGGGTGATTGTGGCTGGAAGCCATAACGGTTCCCTGGGTGAGGTTTCTTCCATGACAGACCAGGTCACACCAATTTCAAAATTTGGTATTTGCTGGAAGAAGTCGGGGGGTTGTCCAGGTGTAAGTGGGGTTGCAGTCTGTCTGGTAGGAAGGTAATTTCCTACCATTAGGAGTTCTGCTGGGCTTTTGTTGGTTTGTGCTGCTAGGGGTAATAGTGCTGTAGAGTTAGTAGTTGGTTTAGTTTGTCTTGCACATCCCCTGTCCATTCTATCCAGGCCCCCTTCTTGTCCTTGAACCATGCATTCAGCCCCCGTGCCGTTTGCAGCCGGATGGGCCAGGCTGTTAAAGCATGTCAGATACCCTTGGGCAGCCAGATACTGTTCGAATGTAAATGCTGTAAACTGGGCCCATTATCTGACACCAGTACATCAGGCAGCCATGTGTAGCAAAAAATTTGTCTAGCTGTTTCATTACTGCCTTGGTGATTGTAGAAAGCCATAAGGATGACTTCTGACCAGTTCGAGTAGACATCCACAACTATTAGGAAGGTGTTTCCCTTTGTCGGCCCAGCAAAGTCAATATGTAGTTTAGACAATGGACCCTGGGGAGTTTCCCATTCTCTGACTGGTGCCTGTGGGAGGGTAGGCCTCGATTTTTGACAGTGGGTAATGTGCCACCCAACGTTCAATGTCTTTGTCCAGCCTGGCCACCAGATGTAACTTCTGGCCAGGGTTTCATTTGACTATGCCCGGGTGTCCTCGTGCAACATGCACAGAACATCTTCCTGGACGGCGTTTGGTATAACCACCGTGTCTCCACCATAATAATGCAACCTCCTCTGGCCAGCCCTTATCTACCCAATTCAAATTGCATGCTGTCAAAGGTCTTTAAGCGGTGGCTCTAGCGACATCTGCTGCGGTTAGCGGCAGGTCCGGGCAGGTCTGCCCAGTTGGAGTGTGGAGATGGTTGGAGTCGGGTCCTCTTCTGTGATGGGCTGTGGGGAATGGCTGCAGGGTGTCGGCATGTGTGATGGCTTTTCCGGGGTGATGAATCAGCGTGTAGGAGTAGGCAGCGAGGAATTCAGACCACTTGTCATTCTAGGTGGCAGAATGGTTCGGGTTGGCTTGTTGCCTGCTAGGGTTCCCAAAAGGGGCTTGTGATCAGTGAATGATCGAAAAAGTTTTACCGTAAAGGTATTCATGGCAATCCTTTGACTCCAGCAATGATTGCCAGGGCTTCTCTGTTGCGAGTTGGGCTGTATATGGGTTCTGACTTGGAAAGCGTCTATTGAATAAAAGTGACCGGTTGCCTTGTGGCTCAAGATGGCGCCGATCCAAAAGGCGATGCATCACAGGTGACCGCAAGAGCAGGGTATTGCTATACTGGAATAAAACGGTGTTAGGACATTAATAGGTCTTTGATAACCCTGAAATGCTGCCTATTCCTGGTGGCCCCATGTCCAAGTAGTTTTTTTATCTAGCAGCCGATGTAGGGTTCTGCTTATGGTTGCCTTATGGGGCAGGAACACATTGTAAAAATTTGTGAGACCTAGGAATGCTTGAAGGTCAGTTTTGTTCCTAGGTCTAGGAAGCGTCTTTGATTGCTTCATTTTTTTTCAGTGGGGTGTATGCCTTGTTCCATCGATTAAATAGCCCAAAAAACTTGACCTGGTTGGTGGCTAGATCACATTTCTCTCATTTTACCTTGAGGCCTGTGTCTCTAAATCTTGTTAAAACTTCCCTTAATCTGTTCTCTAGTTTGGTTGGCGTTTTTTGCTAGAGACCAGAATGTCATAAAATAAGGGACGACTCCCTTGATTCCTTTTAAAAGGTGTTCCATGAGGCTTTGGAGCCCGCCTGGGCAACGCTAATGCCGAACGGGGAGACGTTGCACTTGAATGCCCCTCTATGTGTCACAATAGTCTGTGCCTCTGCTGTAATGGGTCAATGGGTAGTTGTTGATATGCCTGTGCGAGATCAAGCTTCACAAAAAATTTTCCTCCCCCTAGCGAGTGCAGTAAATGTTGGCACTACTGGTACTGGGTATGCACTTTGTTGGACGCATGGTTCAGGGTTGCCTTTATAGTCTCCGCAGATGTGCACTGACCCATCGTTTCACAGGAGTAAATGATGGGTGTTTCCACCCTGGCATGGTCCGATTGGCTCTGAAACCCTTGAGCTATAAATTTGTTCAATTGTTCATTCAATTTTTTGGTTTAAAAGCAAACGGGGACCGCGTCTGTCCTTTAAACGGATGGGGTACTATTTTTCAGGTCTAAGGCTAAAATGAAATTGGGGTCCCCTTTACTTGCCTAAGGTCCGTCGAAAACATCTTGGAATTCTTGTAGGGCAGGCTCTCACTCCAGTGGCTGACCGGATTGATCCAGTCATCCCGATTCCAGGGGTGCGAACCATTCGATCCCTAGCAGACTTGGGCGATCACGGTCGACGATGGTCAGAGGCAAGATTTCGGCGTGGTTCTTGAATTCGACGAGAAAATGTCCTAGGCCTACTTACCAGAATTCGATTTCCCTGGTAGTCTTTTAAAATTAGTCTTTGTTTCTGTAATTCTTTTTGTTTAATGTCTGGTATCAGGCGCCGGGTGGTATTACCAGGATACCATTGATAGGAAGACCCTGAGTTCGACTTTCCTCTCACAGGGCTTCCCTTTGATGCTCACCTCTATCCGGACCTTCTTCCCATTTTCTGCCCTGGCATTTCCGATGGTGACTGTCTGATGCGTTTCCTCTCTGTCACTGGTTTTTTTGCTTCAGTTCCATCTGCTTCTGGCTTGTCTTTCTTCATGTCTGGGGGGATGCTGCCTCGCGTCTTTTTGGACTATGGCTCTTTTTGTTGTGGCAGACCCTTTCGATGTTGCCCCCCGTTTGTTACAAGCCCTACAGATTGCGTCGAGGAACCAGCATTCAGCTCGTGGGTGGTTGCCCCCAACACTCCACACATTTTAACTCTTGCCGGTTTCTCCTCCTTTTGCGCCATTTCTTGTCTGTTTGAAGTCTATCAACATCTTCATTTTTGTCCTCGGTATCGCTCCTGGGATTTGAGATCTTCATAGTGGGCTGTCGCTATGGCTGTTTCTTTCCTCCTCTGCTTCTTCTCTCTGGCTTGGTATGGCAGATCAGGGAATTGCATTCACTCTGGCGCATGGCGGCTGCTGACTTCTTTGCTGCTTTGGTGGCAGTTGCCTCTGCAATGGCCTCAGCCACGGTTATATTTGGTCTATTCAGGAGCTTGCTCTGAAGGGTAGTCTCCTTCAAACTGAGGACCACACGGTCCCTTATGGCCATCGTGCATGTTCTGGAACTTGCAGGCTCCTCCAATGTGTCTCAGGGCTGCTACAAAATCTCCGACAGTTTTCATCTTCCTTCTGGTCCCTCTTGTAGAACTTGTGTCTTTTATCAAGTTGGAGACCACAGGTGCGTAGTGTGCTCGGAGCATTCCTGTTCAGCTCAGGCCAAGTCATCTGTTTGACATCTCTGGGTTTAGCCAGCACCTTCGCGCATTTTAAAGACGCTGTCCACAGTGTGTAAGGAAGACAGCTCTCTTTCTCTGGTCAGAGATTTCCTGCAGTTCGTTGCTTTCCAAAACAATAAGAAAGTGATTGATTACGGACTCCCCAATCCTCCTCATTAGGATTGAATGGTGGGCGGGCGGCGCGTTGTTACCGGCCATCTCTCTCGCTCGGTTCAGATCGCCGCATGCTTCGGTCTCACTCTTCTATGATGATCCCATCCTCGTTGCCAGTGTTCCGTCCGGAAGAAGTGCATGAGATGCGGGTTCCAACAATAAACTCTTTTATTAAACTTGCTAAGGGCAATAGTAACCAAACAACAGCCCAAGCCGCAGCAGCCCTTTTTTATAGCGGCTTGCCGCAGCTTGTGGCCAATGACAACCGCTTTAACTGTTCCTGGCTCTTTGGCAGGTTAACCAGATTGGTTCTCTCTAATAGCCAATCTGCGAATGGCCTTTTCGGCCAATCAGAATTGTGAACTTGAGCCTTCCAAGTTCCATACAGAACAGATAGATGGATAGATAGATAGATAGATAGATAGATAGATAATAGATAGATAGATAGATAGATAGATAGATGATAGACAGACAGACAGAGCAGACAGACGAGACAGACAGACAGACAGACAAGACAAATAGTTAGATAGATGGTAGAATAGATGATAGGATAGATATATAGACAGACAGAACTAGGTAGGTAGTAAGGCAGGCAGGCAGACTAGATAGATAGATAGATAGATAGATAGATAGATAGATAGATAGATAGATAGATAGATAGATAGATAGATAGAGAAAATAGAAATATGTGACATGATAGGTGTGAAATATTTCTCAAATTTCCATTTACTCTTACACAAATACTAGATGCTCAATGAAATGTCCCAGAAAAGGTATATTCTCCTAACATTAACTCAGCAGCAGGTCTCCATACAGTTATCTTCTAGGTGTTAGCTGGCTGAATGCTAGTACTGTAATGTTTTGTAGATACAGTACTGTAGCAACAGAAATTAGAATTTATCACAGGGATCGTATGAACATTTCCCGAGCTATAATGCTGTGATACATTTAAAACCACCTCTTTTTTAGGTCACATGTTGCAAAAGACAATTGCTTGTAACATTTACCTAATAAATGTTGTGTGTGGGAGAGACGTAATGTGTTACACTATGTGAGCTTAAATATTATTATCATTTTTTAAACTTCTTCACTAGGTTTTTCCACCAAAATGAATTTCTAATGGACTAGTAATTACAAAACCATATCTAAGTAGCCATTTCCTACTATTATTTATCTTTCATCTTTCAGTCCAGAAGGTGTTTATTTTAACACTCCAAAGATCCCTTTAACATTAGAGTGGTGACAGTTCTGGCATCCATGCTATGTTCTGGGGATCAGTCTTCTGTAGCAAACCTGGTGAATTTTCTGTTCAACTGCTGTTTCAAAGTAAATTCTGTAAAGATAGTATTCTAGCATTTCTTCCAGAACTCTGGGGCAGATGGTTTTTGTAGGAGAATATTTAGCTCATTTGAATCCTGTATTAAAGCACAGATTTATTATGATATCATGAGGTCAGGATGATAAGATAATCAGACAAATACAGGAAATGAAACTGGCTTTTTGACAAATCAGTTGGACAAAGGAATGTGTCTGCTATATGACTTTTACTTAGATGTCATCAAATGCTAGTACTGCTTTCTACTAGCCTTAGTATCTGAATCAGCATTCTTTATTCTAAGTGTTTTATGGCTAAGTTGTTTATTTTTATGGGAAAATGTCTTTGGGAAGAAGATAAGATATTTGCTGAACCTAACGCCATATTTTCTCCTTCAGTTTCTGCTGGTGAGAAATTTCACTTCATCTTAACTCTGGATTCTTCAGATTGGCTCCTAACCTTTTGTGTCTTGGGTTCCTTTTATGTTAAGCGTCATCTTTAAAGCAATGGATCTACCTCATGCATGTTATTTTCCATTTCATGAGTTCAGAGAGAGGTTTGCTACTAGTTATGATGCCTTACTGTTGTAAGCACTGAGCAATTTTTGAAGAATTCTGTACATGCCAATAAGAGTAACAGTTATGATATACATGGAATAAGATAACACTGTTTTTAGAGGCTTTATGAAATAAAACTAGTAGCTGTTCGGAATTTCCCTTATTTTGGCATGTCACTGTCCCAAATACACAGTATAGATCAGTGGTTGCCAATCAATGGGCTGGGGACCACTGGTGGTCCCCAGAAAATTTTGGTGGTCCGCAGAGAAATGTCTCCCCCAAAGCCCTCCCCCCAAAGCAATTAATACAGGCTGCATGGGAACAAAAGGCTGTGCCACCCACATGGCCTGCCCACCTACTGGCCCCCATACTTTGGCCAAGTGCAAACCTTACCTTGAGTAGAGCCACGCAAGCTGGAACTGGAAGGTAAGACCAACAGCAGAGGAGGGAAATCCATCCCGGGGTGGCTTGCTGAAGTTGGTGGGAAAGTCGGTCCATATTCCAGAGCTGTAATAGCCACAAGACTGGCACTTTGGTCATCCCAGAGCAGCTGCTCCTCCACTCAGGTACACTGGCCTGCCATGGACTGGAGGAGCAGCTGCTCCAGGATGACCAAAGGCCAGTCCTTTCACTACTGCAATTCTGGAATGTGGGACCAACTTTCCTACCAACGTCAGCAAGCCACCGTCAGTCAAAATTCATATTAGTAGTCCACAGGATTTAAAATTATGAGTTTAGTGGTCCCTGAGATCCAAAAGGTTGGCGACCCCTGGTATAGATAGATGGGGTGAAAATAGGGTGTGAAGGATAGAGGGAAGATGCATTGCTGCAAGCCCTTCAAAATAAATCAGGCTAGGAAACCAATGACACATAGGTCACTTACTCCTTTTATTTTAAAAATATAGTAACAGAATCTTGCAAGTCTGAATCTGTTTCCCCATCCTCCTTTTTTATGAAGTAGAGAGGGGCTTGTCTGGGATGTTTACTCATGTTACATTAATACTCATGTGGAGTCCTTAGCGCTGTATGATGTATGAAATAGTTTCAGACTTGCAAGATTCTGCTACTATGGAAAGTATCTTTAAAAATAGGTTGAGATCTATATGATGTCTGTTTCTTAGTCGGGTCTACCTTGTACAGCTGATAATAACTATCTAAAGTCAATAAAAGTGATAAGAAAAAGCACCAATGCTTAAGAAAAAGAACTACAGCCAGAGGATTATTCCTTTTAATGGTTTCTGATTATTATTTTTATAAATAACTTAAGGTAGTGAACATGGATGTTAATGACCTTAATGAGGTGGGTTGGGCTGAGGTTAGCCAGCCAGTTTTTTGTACCTAAGGAAGGATTATAGCTCACAATATCCTGGTTTGAACTTTAATCATTACACTTTAATCATTACACCAAAGAGGCTCTCTTGTTGCTGAGTACTATCTTCAAGTGTTCTACCCAGTCTTCACAGAAGCAAGAAACAGACTCCATACAAAGGAAAACCACTCTTTATTTACACATGAGGAATTAACCGCATTTATCAACAGAAAGTCCAGGCAAGAGTCCTGCAAGAAGTTAACTGAAACAATAGTCCTTTTCAGCTTATGATAAATGCAAGGATATAAACTCCCAGCCAGGAGGCTGCAAATTAAGTCAGTTCAAACAGAGAAATAGACAAACCACAGTTGTGTCACATGAAACACACAAGGAGCAAACTTTCCAGAAATGCGAAGAATTGTCTGTGACAACCACTGCTCCCCTTTCCTATTTATTCTCCAGCCAGGGAGGGACCATTTAGCATCCACATTTGTTTTGCTTCCCGAGCCAGCTCATTGTCCTCTGTTGTTCACCTCTGCTACCTACTCTGCACATACGTGAATCTGGAACAGGCCCCAGCTGTTTCTCCTCCTCATTCGTCTCTGACTCCAAAGGCAACTGCCTCTCTGGCTGGGAAATGCCAGATGGCCCTGGCTCTCTCTCTGTGTCCAGTGCTGAGCATCCATCTGAGCCTTCTCCAGGCTCCAGAACTGGCCCAAGTTCTTCTCCAATCTCCTCAACATTTGAGTCTGCCACCAGCTCTACTGGCAGCTGGTGAGCCACAACACCAAGATTCCCATCACTACTTTGTATAATTCAAAAATTATGCACAATTCAGAAGTATTAACTCATTATGAAGTGTCAGATGGAGTCCTGCTGGTGGCAAAAAATACTATCTCTTTGATTAATCAGTGTCATAGATCAGGACTGTCAAACTCCCAGCCTGCAGACCAGAATGCATTACATGCTGGCCACACCATGCCCAGTTTACTGAAGAGAGAAAAAGTACTGATACATCATGTGATGACGCCATGACAACATGAGTTTGACACCCCTGTCATAGATAGAGGTTTGTAGATATAAGCCATTTTAGCATATCCTTCCAACATTAATATTATATCTATTAACAGGGAAATAAAGGTAGCAAGTGATGCCTTAGAAATAGCAGTGTATTGATAGCAGATATGTTATTTTCGATAGGATTCTCGGTTAGGGTCCAACTGGAAGTTTATCATCATGATAACCCTAGAAAGTGGAGAACGGTAGCAATTTAATATCATTATCAGAAGGAAATGATACATTTGGGGAGACAGCAAGACAAGGCACTAAGGTACTGACGAGGAAATTACTGATTATCAGACAACTTTTGGTTTATAGCTCTTGGCAAGCATTGATTGGGTGGTGGTTGTTTCCAAGCTCTAGACTTGCAAATATATAAACATGTCCTTAATCATATCATCTTGATGTCCATGTTAATCTGAAAGTAATCAAAACAACGCAAATCAAAAGTATGTTCTGAATTGGATTTAGGAGAATAGAGAGACGGAAAGGCTTGCTGTCTGAAAAAGCCCTAGGACAGTATGTCTAGGAGGAAATTTTTACTGGATTTAATTACCGATACATCTGGACTGTAGGAACTATTCATGCACAATTAATTTCAAAGTTATCTTGAAAATGGGTCCAAAGAGAAACAAAATGCTCTGATTGATTTACATTCAGTTGCCTTTTGGCCTCACTAAATTCAGTCAACATTTCAGGTAACTTTATATGGTCTCTTTTCCCTATTGGAGAATTGTTTATTACCAGCATCCTTTTCACCACATTTCCTCTCATTTCTGCATGATTTTTAATCATTCCATCTACTTAGCTTTCATGGTACAGTAGATTACGATTAGCAGCTAAAATTGTGTTAGTGTCATACCAAAAATAAACACAAAAAGCCAAAACCACATAGATAATTTAAATTTCAGAAATATTTTCATCTCAGTAAATGTTTCCTTTGAAATAAAATCACCCAAGGAGAAATAATAATCGTTCCCTTTCCCATATGTCAAAATCTAACTTATATGAAGTTGAAGATCAGTTAATCATTACTTCAGAATTCATTAGAGGTTCTCAGACTGAAAAGTCTCCTACAGCAATGATATCATTAGATGCTATTATTTCTTGTGTGATTTCTGTTCTTCTTCTCTGGAACTCAGCAAAATGTATGAAGGACTAATATGATGAACAGATTTAATGCTGCTATTTTTTTGCAAAAAAAAAAAAGAAAATTGGACAGCCTTTATGTTCCAAACTGCTCATAACCTGAATCTGGTATATTGCTCTGTCATTGATCCCATATAGGACAATCAAGTACATATTGGGGTTTTGCAATATCAGCCCGATTCTATTGGAATTGGAGTCTAAGATTTCAATGTGAGGGTGGTTCAATTTGAATTTCTCATTTTGATACTCAGTGGAACATGATTCCATTTGAGCCACTGCAAGATTAAGATTTAATTTGAAAAAATTATAGTATGGGCAAATAAAATTGGATACACAATAGAATTAGACAAATGGCAAAAACTTTGGGAAGGAAACTATAGGTTGACAATGGCAACCTCTTATAAGGAAAACCTGTATAAAATGTTCTATAGGTGGCACTTACCACTGGCGAGATTAGCAAAAATGTTTAAAAATATGTCCACCGAGTGTTGGAAATGTAATCAGGTACCAGGTATGTATTACCACACAGGGTGGACATTTGCAAAATATTTTTGTTAGGTACAGTATCATATAAGTATGATAAAGGGAATATATATTTAATATTACATGTTTTGATAGCAGCAGTAATTGTATTTGCACACACTGAAAAAAGGAAGGAACACCTAGAGAAGAAGATGTAATATAAAAATACTAGATTGTACAGAAATGGACAGATTAACATTAAAGATAAAAGAAAAAGAAGATGCAGAATATTTTCAAACTAGGAATTGGAAAAGTACTACGAGGGATATCCACAAAATAGATTATGTTTTCGTCTGTAGCAAGAAGGGCGGAGCTAGTGTGGCCATCTTTGGTCTGTGCATCCGCCGCTTAGTCTGCATCTAGTTGTGCTAGTGAGAGGTTCGTATCATTGCCTGTTATTTCACAGCAAATGTTTGAAATGTGTGCTGTAATTGAAAATCCTGCGAGTTGTGAGGTACGATCAGTGATAAGGTTTTTGTTGGCAAAAAACCATAAACCGATTGAAATTTTTTGGCAAC
>BHFT01024866.1:0-23208 GCA_004320025.1 Laticauda laticaudata | reverse complement strand
TTTTCTCGTCCGCTGTGTCCTTTTTACAAATGTTTTGCATCCGTTGGGCAGTGTGACAGGGCCTTAAGGCTTCGTTCTGCTAAGCAACAATATTACTTTATGCGCAGAAATGGAAGGATGCTTCAATCCTCACAATGGATGAATGGTTGCAAAAGCTGATGGAGTTAGCAGAGATGGACAAATTGACTGCTATGATCAAAGAAAAAAACAAAAGAAGTTTTGTTTCTACTTGGAAACCACTCCTGGACTTTATGCTTGAGATGTGAAAAAATTAAACTTTGATTTTGAGTTTTACTGATTAGATAGATCTGTTGTAATAAAAATGGCTAGTTCATACTACTATGTAAATGTAAAAAGTTGAGATTCAATGTTACTTCTTATTCTACTGCACCAAAGGGAGTCAATGCTTTTTCTTTCTTTTCCCCTTCTTCTCTACACTTTTCTCATTTCTTTCCTCTTCCCCATTTTTCCAATTATTTGCTTATGTATTTTTGTATTTTATATTATAAACTAATAAAAAGATTAATATGGAAACATTGCACCAATATTTACCTCCAGCATAAATCTCTCCCTTCTCAAACTTGGTTTAATCTCAAGAACTATTTGCAGTATCAATCCCCTCATTCAACTCTTCCATAGTATGATGCTTGCCAGATATGTTGAAAATACCATCTATGCTGGCAAAAAGAGGTGTTTGCTGCCATCTAATAGTTACCCAAAATTTTGCAGCCCAGCACAATATGCTTACTGTAGTTTACAGCTCTCAAAATTCCCAATATGGCTTGGAGAATTCTGGGAGATGTCCCAGCCACCCTATAAGAGCTCCCGAGGGGCAGCTGGCCTTAACCTAGTGGCGCAGTGATGAGAATGCAATATTGCAGGCTAACTCTGCCCACAGCCTCGAGTTTGATCCTGTCTAGCTCAAGGATGACTCAGCCATCCATCCTTCTGAGGTCAATAAAATGTGGACCCAGACTGTTGTGGGCAGTCAGAGAGTGGGGTAAAAGGGTGGAATATAAGTGCTATTGCTATTGGTATTACCTGGACATAGAGCATATACCGCTATATTATGCCTTCTCTTCAAGAACATCTGTAGAGCTCAGAATGTCTGGATTAGCTTCAATGCAGCACAGAGAACAGAAATTCTGCTGGTGCTGTAATCTCCAATTAGAAAAGCTGCATTGAAGAAGTGTCCGCCTGCTGTACAAAGATGACAAAGTATGCCTACAAATAATGGCCTAGCTCTAGAAATAACTTAATGGGAGGAAAGCTCATGTCTTGCAGCCTGTGTGATCTCGTTGATAACTTTACTTTCAGCTCTTTTCCCTGGCAGCTAATGACTTCTCAAAGCAATTCCAAAATCTTTTGGAAAGTCTTTAGGAAAGCAACGGCCTCTGTAATACCTCCTGCAACAGGTGGTGGCAACCGGTGTGAAGAAAGCTCTTTGATTAACACACAAACCTTGTTTCTGGTGGAGCTGGAGGTGGGTGCACTTGGGGGAATATCCGCTTGACAACTTCGAAGGCTGCTGTGACAAACTGCTCATATATCAATTAGCTTCCTCAGTAAATGTCATCTGATATCTAGTTGTTTGTACAAACTGGAGATCCAATTAACCTGCCATTGTCGCTGCTGGCAGCTGGAGCACACCCTCCTCCATTTCCAACTTTCTAGATAGAATTCAACAGGACAGCATCTCTAGATGAGGCTCACAGCTCTGGGGCTGCTTCTTTGTCACTTGTTTAGCTGTGGATAACTGAATTATGTTTTTATTCCTGAAATTTGATTTTATGGATCCACATGATCTATTGAATCACAGTAAACCCCTTTGGCTGGGTTATTATGATAAACACAGCACAAAAAATCAGCTCTGTTTCTTCTTTGGAAGACATTACGAAGTCCAGACTCCTCTCTAGAACACTAAAAATCTCCAGAGACCGTTCTCATCCTGGACATTCATATTTTGAACTGTTACCATCAGGGAGGCATTATAGGTGTCTTAAAATGAGGACTAATAGACTGAGAAACAGGTTCTTTTCCAAGGCAATAATTGTCTTGAATCAAACAGCACATTTGTGATCTAGTCCTATGTATATAGTGGCATTTTTAAATTATTTAAATTGCTAAATGTTTTAGATAGGTTTTATACTGGGTTTTTAATTATTATTATTATTACATTAATTATTTTAATTTTTAAATACTTATGGTGGGATTGTGATGTGGTGTTTGGAGCACTGTGCTGGAATGGCTTTCAAATTTCATTGTATTCATGAAATGCAACAACAATAAAGGTAAAATTCTAAATTCTAAAGCTAAAGGTTTCCCTTGTCCAGTCATATTTGACTCTAGGGAGTGGTGATCATGTTCATATCTTAGCCAAGGGAGCCAGCGTTGTCCTAAGACCCTTTCCTTGGTCATGTGGCCAGTATGACTCTATGCCAAAGCACATGGAATGCTGCTACTGTTGTGCATAATAATTAGAATACTCCAAATACATAAATCTGATTGGCCGAGCAGGCCGCAATAGGATTGGTTAATAAAGTACCATTACAATTGGCCCACCTAATGGCGGGAAATCTTAAAGAGCTGTCATTGGCCTCAAGCCACAAGCAGCTGCTATAAAAAGGGCTGCCACTGCTCCAGCAATGTTCTGTTATGAAGTCACTGAGTTTATAATAAAGAGTTGTTTAATGAACACCGGTCTTGAGTACTTCTATTCCCAAAACTGAACACTGGCGATGAGGGTGGGATCGTCTTAGAAGAGCGAGACCAAAGCACGCGGCAATAAGAACCTAGCAACCAAAATGGCCAGTAACAATGTGCCACCCACACCGTTCAACCCAGCCAAAGAAGATTGGGAGTCATACACTGACCGCTTCCTGATGTTTTTAGAAAGCAATGAGCTACAAAGAATAACCAACCAGAGGAAGAGAGCCGTATTCCTCATGCATTGTGGCCCTACCATTTTCAAGATGGCCAAGGCATTAGCCAAACTGCGGGACGTAAAGCAAATGGCCAGAATTAAACCAAATGCTACGAGCCCATTATGCACCTGTGCTCTCCAATCTTATTAAAAGACACGAATTCTATAAGCGAGATCAACGAGAAGATGAGAGCATCGGAGATTTCATAGCAGCCCTAAGAGATATCGGAGGAGCCTGCGAGTTTCTCAACATGGATACATTTGGATCTGATACTATGAGAGACCGTTCTGTTGTGTGCCGTCAGATTTGAAGGGACTTGCTACATTCTGCCAAAGCTTAAGCTACTTTAAATTCAATCGATTAGGTATGCCAAATGTTGGTCTGGAGGCCATTCGCAGAATGCCATCTTCGTTGCCGCTTTGATTAGCAGCCAAGATAATCCCTACCACCAGTGTCCCACCAAATGAATCTCAGCAAATCCAGAAACAGACAAAATACTGCATATTGCTCGAGTGTAAGAATGTGCGGAAGTGAACGACAAATAACAACTCATTCTTGCGACTGCCCACTCATTATAATGGACTTCGATCTTTCCCCTGAGTAACATCGATGAGATATCTTAATGAAGATCATATATATATGGCTTCAGTTTGGAAGAAATGGCTAGGAAAAAAGAAGGAAGGAGGTTGAGTTAATTCTCAATTGTGCTGGGTATGCGGGTGGTGAACCGATCCCTTACGTTCTGATGCTTATGATTCCTGGTATGCCATTTTGTCTAGTATTTGTGAGTAAACGGGGGACATTGCAAGGGTCTGCCGGAACAAAATAGTATGCTATAGTGCCAAAAAACGCATTGCATGCGAACCCTCTCCATTGAAATTCTAGTAGATAGATAAGCCGGAAGCCAATGTGGAGCAGAGAGAACGTAAGTCTGGTCTTAAATTAACGAATTCAAAGAGATACACATTCCAAGACAATAAATCATAGGAAATGCCAGTGCATGGCAACACAAAATAGAGGTCGCAAATAAATGTAAAAATCGATAGGAAAGCCATTGGTGAAATTGGATAGTAAGTCTGGATCATATCTGCTATTGGTAGTGTAATCATCCATCAGATCTGATATAGACATTAACGAAGAGTAACTGGAACATGCAAACTCTGATATTCTTTCTAAGAGATTACTAAGGACCAATATCCAATAGTGTGGTCTTGGACTAGTTTTTCCTTAATTATTGAATTCAAATTAACCTTACGCTGAGTACTTTTTTTCGCTCTGACAATCGTTTGATCCGTGATCACCTAGGCCTTTCCTGGGAATTGAATGGTTTGATCTCCCTGTGGAATCGAGTGTACAGGAATGCATTATCAGTCATCGCCAAGGAGCTGATTTGGGAGGAAAGCCTGCTTAAAGGATTCCGGGATGTATGTCTTGATTCAGGTACCTAAGCAAGTACAAAGGTTTTGGAACCCTATACATTCAGCCTAGAACCCTAAATAGTTCCCATCAAGGCTTCAAAGGCTAGACCGTGTTCCTTTGGCCTTTAAAGCTGAAATATAGATTGAGCAGCTTACAAACTCATCGGCACAAGGGGTGTTTAGATTGCCAATTGATGCATGCCAGTGGGAAATCTCCCTTGTGATTCCTGTCACACGCAGATTGGGGTTTATGTATGCATCTGTGGTGATTATAAAAGGCCACCTTCAATCTGCATGCTCTTCAGCAAAGTGTACCCTGTTGCCAATAGTTCACACATCTGGTTTGCATTCATTATGGGGAGGAAATATTTTTCTGCGAAACTTGTATCTCACGCAAGCATACAAACAGCTGGCCGTCTGACCCTCAAAACTGTCAGAAGCCCACAGACTAGTTTACGCACAGAGGGGCATTCCAAATGCAACATGACTTTCAATTTGGCAACTTTAGTCGTTGCCCAGGCGTTTTCCAAAGCCTAATGGACGCCCGCCTTCTAAATGGACTAAAATGGGGTTTTGTTCCCTATTTTGGTGATGTAATTAGTTAATCCACGAAAAATTCAAACTGTTAACTAATTCAGGCATATCACCTTACATACAACCACTAACAAAAGCCACAGCAGAGCTCCTCAAATTGGGCAGATACAATTACATTCCTAAACCTAGATAGATTACTACGCCCACTCTACACCTCTGACAAAATCCCTGACTCCTCAAGTAAAATGCTCCTTTACCATTTGGAGCCTAAGTCTACACAAAAATCTTACCAGGTGACCTGCATATTAAGGTTTCCAGCCACAAAATTTTCACAAATTGCAGGGCCCCGTCATAATACCGACTTGAATTGGACGACGGCAGAACATGGTAAACAATCACATCGACCAGCTTCGCTCTAGGAGCATTGGAGTCGCAAATACCAACCTGCTAGCTCCGAAGCATCCGCCGTAAAAAAAAATACCACCCAACAAACAATTCCAAAAACAACCAAGGAGGGGAGGGAAACACAAAATAATAAAAAAGGGAGAAGAAAAACACCATAACACAACAAAAGACAGCAACACAAACCGATTTAGAACCCCCGGTAAAGAACAAAAAGAGCACTTACCCATAGACGACCTCCGGAGAAGAGAACAGGTAGCAGGAACGCAAGGCAAGGCTTCCAAGGAAGGAGGCAGCCCAAGGCAAGCTTGACCACCGGACATGACCAGGAAGGGAGTGGCAAAGCCAACTCAACCAGCACAAGAGACCCTAGGTGGGAGGGCAAGGCTGACTCACCCTTCCAGGAGGTTGCCATGGAGAAAGAACACGGAGATAAAGGTGATCCTGGGAAAGCGAACGCGATGGGAAGACCACACTGAGACTCGAGCTGTTTCGGCAAGTCAAATAGTTTATGTCTGCCAAATAGCCCGCACCTACCTGTTGTGACTGATGTTTTACGCCAGCGTGTGGAGTCGAGGAACCTAAGAGGATTGTAGGGTTTGTGTATAAAATTAAGAATTTATTAATTTCTAATTTTACAGATATGTATAATCTGATGTGGCCAAGCAGGCCGCAATAGGTATTGTGTTAATAAAGTACCATTTTACAATTGGGCCGCCTGACGGTGGGTACCAATCTTAAAAGATGCTGTCATTTGGTCCGCAATGTCAGCTCGCTATATTTAGAAGGGTTGTCTGCGCTTCTTCTTGGCAATGTTCTGTTACGAAGTCACATGTTAGTTTATTTAATAAATTGAGTTGTTTTTGATGTAAGCACCCGTCTCGATTGTACTGTCTATATTCTCAAGAACAGAAAGCTTAACCTTTCCCATCTCTGCAAGTGGTAAATTGTTTTATTTCTTCCTTGTCAATTTGCATTTTTTTCTATTTACTGCTTAGTGGTTTAGGCAGGAGTTGGGGCAAGTAATCCTATCACTTGTGTGTTCTCTAACTTCTATTGGCTGTCGAGTATTCCCTTAGCTTGATCAAGCTCAGTCATCTTTAACATCTTCAATGGGTTTAATGCAAATTAGTTGAATTAAATTTTTTTGCATTATTATTTGCATAATTATTTGCAAAGTTATATTTGCAAATTATTTTTGTCATAAATTTATTGCAAATTATTTGCAAAATAAACAGCTCCTTGTTTCCTTGATAGTCCACGATATCTGAAGGGTGATACCTAGCTGGACCTCCTATCAGTTGCTCATCATCTGGGACAACCTGTTTGGTTTCCTTCACGCTAGCAAGACACATGGGCTCTTTGTGCCTTGGTTATTTTTGCTTCTTATTTATCAAAATAGATTCCATAATAATTATTTAACAGTGAAGTTCAGGTTTAATGGTGGACCATCCTTGGACAGATGGCACAAGTTTCTATTTGGTTGTGGTTTTTGATGGCTTTAAAACCTGACGTTTGGTTTAGGAATAATTGTGTTTTTCATGTATTCATTTTGCATTTTGTCTATCAAGAGTTGATATGTCCTGTGTGTGCAGAAATATGGGCCCAGTTCCAAGAAGTACTACTTGCTTGGATGTAGGAAGATTGGAAGATAAACTACCTTTGGATGAACATGGTGCTATATTCATGTGAAGGAAGAGAGGTGAGGGAGGGAAGGAAGGAAGGAAGCGCATTCTATAGTAATATAGAAATGCTGATAGGTTCTGTCACTATACCCTCATATTATCAGATATAACTAAAAGATACAGCCTATCTCTGGAGGCAATTTACTCGAAAGTGTTTCACAACACTGTCAGGGAACTGTTTCATAAACTACAGACTTCTGTTCTAGTGGTGGCATTGATCTTGTTGGTTTATGAAGAAGTGACAGGCTGTGTGTCATAGGAGTTTTGTTTGTGCATTGTCTTAGTTCTGCACTAGAACAGTCACATTCTCATTTCTCTCTCTTCAGGAAGAATTCATTGAACTTGCAAGAATGATGCTGGCTCAACATAGCAAAGAGACTGATTATATTGAAATGGGCTGCTCCTTTGCAGCCAACGCCTTTTACTAGGTCCCTTCATCGGTTCATTGACAGCAATTTTTGTTAATTTTGCGGCATTACATAATTTTAAGGTGTTATGATTTGATGAATCTTCTGATCTATAGGAGGTTTTTGCAGATGGTACAGTAACGTTCTTTTGGTAGTGATTTTTCATTTAAATGATGATATATGCAACTAGAGATGCATGTGGAGAGCAAATTGGTACTAGATCAGTGAAAGGTGGTGTGACATGGAAATTCGTGACCTTTGAAGCCATACTCCAACAGTTCCTTCTTGCTTGCTACAAAATAGTAATGGGATTGCTGTATGCGAAGAGGTTTTTCTTGGTCAGTGTCTGGCTTTTGTTGTTCATCTTGGTTACCAGCACTTGTGCCATCGGCAGGGATCTATTTGGTTCGGGATTTAAATTAGAAAGAAATGGGTACTTTCACTTTCGCCTTTCTCAGAATCTACCCAAGGGAAATCTCCCATCCTTCATTCTGGTCAGAAGGTGTTTTTTTTTTTTTTTTAAGGATAATTTTAATATAATCTCTTATTATTCAGACTTCTTAATGATTTCCTTATAGCCGTCTTGTGAATGATTTCAGCTGATGAATGGTATTTAAGAGAACTATGACCATTGATTTATCATTGATATTTCTTTATGTACATTCTTGAGAGCTTATGTACTATGGACAAATTGCTCTTGTTTGTGTCGCATCACCTTTGGCTGATTTACTAGAATTCTAAGTGTTCTAAGTGAATGTCTTAAGAGCTATGCCTACTTCTATTTACTCATTCTTTCCCAATATAGTTTGAGATGAATTAATAGGTAGTGAAATTTGTAAGTTACCCTGTAGTATTGTATTCTTCGCGATTATGAAGTCGATCTCTTAGCATATATAGCCTGTATTCCCTTAAAAACTGCTCCCAAATACTGGAGGAATTTTTGTGCAAAACTTCGCATTTATAGTTAGGGAAAAATACAGAGGGAAAATGGCAGGTGCAAAAGTTGCATGCTTCGATGTCCTCATTTGTCCTAGGGAGAAGGCTGCCAATAGGTTCATTGGTGATGGTTCTGGATAAGGAGTGTCTGCAAAGGTCCAGGCTGAGCGAGGGCTGCAAAGGGCCAGCTGACAGGGAGTGCGAGAGCCAAGATTCTCATCGTGCGAAGCCGCCACGCTAAGTCGCTGCTCCAGCGCAAATCGAGGCACGGCCACCTTATAAATCAGATTTATGCACGTATAAGCCGACCCCCAAATTTGGAAAAAAAAAAGCATTCTAAAGTCGGCTTATATGCGAGTATATACGGTAACAATACCTTCCTCTCAAAGAGTATAAAATCTGTGGCTAGTGGTAAGTTGGTAAATGTTTAAGAGCTGGCTCTGCTAGCTTTATTGTTGCTACTGTCCCACTCCACTAGCCATGGAAGAGCTGATTGGCATGCTAGGTATCTAACTGTTTGCAAAATGACTGAAAATTTAACAGTTGGTTCTTGTCAGCCAAAATGAGCTATGCAGCACACCACTCATTGCCTGTGGCCCTCCAGATGCTGCTGAGCTACACTATCCAGTGTCTCTCACTACTGAATGGGGAGCTATAGTTCAGCTGAATGCCCACATGTGCTTTAAATACTGGTCTGTGATTTAAGAAATATTGTCCTTCCCAAATGGGGTTGGAGGGGGGAAATGCTAGATGGGAAGAAGCATTTTGGTACCTAAAATAGCTTGTCTCCACAATGATCTTTGGTGCCTTTTCCTAGCTGTGGTCCAAAATTTCATTTGAACATATGGCGTGTTTTTCCAGCAAGATAACCTTTCTGTCCTCATCACGATGCTATTACATTTAGCTGGAAGAAACGCAAGACTCAGAAGAGAGAAAGAAAAATGATGGGGCAGTGAAATGACAGCACCAGCAAGAGAAGAAAAGGCAGGCAGAACTGGAATGATTGAAGGAAGGAAGGATGTCGAGAAGAGGTAGGATACTTCAGGAGAAAATGGGAAGGAAATAAACAGAAATAAAGGAGAATAGGGCAAAAGAGGGAGGGAGAGATGGAAGGAAAAAAAAAGAGGTAAACAACTGAGGTTTAAATCTTTCTCCTTCAGTTAGCTTTTTCTAGATTCATTGTATTATTGTTCCTATCTTTCCAAGCCAGCATGATTAACGCTGTTGCAGCCTTGGGGATTTGTAGCCCAACCTCAGACAGTGTCCCAAGAGGTGGGAGAGGAAGAAATGCATTGATTTCTCCTATCTAGAAAGTTTCTTCATATATTTCTGGAGGGGAAATGTGCAGAAATCTGCCTTGCTAGAGAAGAAAACAGCAAGGCTCTCACTTCAGGCACCATATTCCCTTCCCCCATTTCTGCAGTTGATCCTTGATATTCAGCCTGGTAGTGTTCCTTTGGGAAAAGAAGAAGTTGCTGGCAAGATTGGATGCATCTCCAAAGAGGGATTATATATTTTAGGAAAGTAAAGCAGTGCAGCTGAATTAATAAAAAAATAAAAAAGAAGGCATTCCAAGAACGTTCTAAGTAAAACCACAAGTCAACACTGCCAAGAAGAGGACATCAGAAAGAAAAAGGTGAGCAGTGCTTTGAAAATAAGTCATAGGATTGAGGGGTCTTTGGTGCTCTCTGAGCTTGGTTGCTTTCTTCAGATGTTTCATTACCCAAACTAGCTAACATCATCAGTTTTAGTTGGGATAGTGAAATATCTGCAGGAAAACAAACAATCTCAGAGAGCACCAAAGACTCTTCATTGCGACCCTGAGCTTCACATATTTTCCTTTATTGATAGCCATAGGATTGCCGTGATTGTGGGAAAAGAGAAAAGTAGCAGTGCAGACTTGGGGAAGATGAAACATCCCTCTCATCCAGCTGAGTTAATCTACTTTGTGAGACCATCTTCCTTTCTCCGTTCCTTAGAACATCCCGTTCCTATCCAGCTCTTCAGGGCATGTTGCTGGCATCAGACACAGATTGGCCAGGCATTCTGAAGTGCAATCAATCAAATAAATAGAACTATTGAGGAAACAGGCCGAATTTTGTCAAGCAGATATTAAAAATACAGTGACTGATGGTTAAACAAAAGACCTCACCCTGAATATAACTATGGGAGGTGATAAGAATTAAGAATTGCATCCCAGGGGTGCTCATCAGAAGTCTTTCCACATTATTTTGTTTTTGTTTTCAAATAGAGGTAGAATGTGAAGATGACACTATTTTTTACAAAAAAATTATGTTTGCTAAATGGTAAGTGGCTGCAAGAGGCACCAGACTCATGAGATGCTGAACTACTTCATCTGGAGAGAAGATTGTATACATATGAGAAATACTGGCATCTGTAACAAATCATGATGGTATCCTAATGATGCCATGCATGTAATGACATCAACACACAATGCAGTGATTGTGTACTTGTATCATAACCACCTACACAAGTCTATTCTTGCATGATGATGTCCTCATGCACACATCATCATCATCTGTCCATGTTGCCTCCTCCTCAGCAGGCATCTATCTCCATCTGGAGTTCAATCCTGATAGAGCTCAATGGTGACTCACCCTTCCATCCTTCCCAGGTTGGTAAAATGAGCACCCAGATTGTTGAGGGTAATATGTGACATTGTAAACCACCCAGAGAGTGCTGTAAAGCACCATGGGGATGGAATATAAGTCTAAGTGCTACATGCAGTAAGTTACAATTTGTTTGGATTCATGTGACACTCTATGGCTTGGAAGGTCTGGCATGCAGGAATTGTTGGAAGAAAAATCCTTCTGGCTTCAGTTACAAGTGGAGAAAAAGATACTGGAAACATGGATGCTGTTTGGAAGGTTTAATGGTGGACAGGACCATGGAGCTCCAGAGTGAAAAGAAAGGACGATCACTTGCTCCAAGGTGAAGGAAAAGAGAAGGAAGGGCTGAGGTGCTGAGAGTGCCTGGGTTTTATAACCTTTGTTGGGATTTGAACTGGAGTTTGTATTCTCACTGGTTGTCAGACTCCCATGAGGCCATGCAGGGGCAACTCTGTAGGCTGTCCTGAGTTCCAGGCTTGGTTGATCCTTGCTGGATGATGATGCACTGAAAGGGCTTTTGAACAATTGCTATAGCTTTACCTGGAGATCTTTGTTATGTATTCTGGCCCAGGCCTTTATGGCCCACCCATTAACAAAGGTGGGGGTGAGCTTCTGCTTCTGAGGTGAGATTCTGCTTCTGAGTTTCTACTCTTTTTAGAGGAAATATTGTGCCTTTTTAATATTTCCCAGGATATTTCATTTTTCTAGGAGAGGGGTGGGTGCTAACTTCCTACAGAATCAAGGAACATCAGATAAGGAACAATTGAAGAAAAGAGAAACCTTTACAAAAGATCTTGTTAAGAACCAAACCAAGCAAACCAAATTATGACTTAGTGCAGAGTGAATCTGAATTATTTATAGCAGAGCTTTCTCTCCTCATGATGCCCTTAACATCTCATTAATATTTTTACAGTGCTCCCAGCAAATCTGGGGTATCACTGGAACTCACGAACAGTACTATAATCCCTCCCTTTGTTCAGTAGTATCTGATTCTTGGAGACTACTTGAACAAGTCCCTTAAAGTTTGATGACTAATCAGTCTTTTTTCAAAAAACATTTGACTGGTTGATATCTTAAAAATTAAACAATCAATCATCAGATTACAATTATAATACAAGATTGTATTAATACTATATTTAGAATAAATATCTTATTAAAAGGAGAGAAAGAACAGACATAATGGGGATGAGGAAAGGAAATATGAGAAGGCTGTTTTGTTGAATATTGTTTTCCTTTAAGCATATCTTTCTCTCTCTCTCTCCTCCCCCTCCCTTAATTTGGATAATTGGGATTCAGGAAGCGAAAAACAACAAATGTTTGGGTCTCTGCCTTGCCTTGTAAAGTTGTAATCACTGGAAGAGGCTTCTAACCAACCGCACCTGTGATCTACCAATGTCCAGTTCTTTTGAGATTGCAACTCTTTTCACACTTGTATAGGAAGCCCCCACCCAGATTAAAATATTCTTTATTCTTAATTTTAATGGCAGAATATCATATTTCCCAAAAGAAGAAATGGAGAAACCAGTTCTTAAAGGCAGAAACCAGCACCAGTCTTTCTGCATAGTAAAACTGCCTCAGGCAGAAGAGACTGATCTTTAGGAATGCAGATTTTGTAGCCAATCAGAAAGGCTGGGGCATCCAATTCATAAACAAAACACCTTTAGCCACAGCTCCCCTAGGATGGGATTAAGAATTTACATACCCTACCCAAATTATAAAAACAGGACATGACCTCTAGGACATAATAGGATTAACCCACCACCATTAGAATAGCAAAAGGCAGAAGGCTCATTACATTGAACAACTCCCTGGAGCATCTCAGAACCCTATAAAAACCCAGCCATTCCTAAGCCAAGGGGGTCAGCCACCCCAGAAACATTTGCTGATGTCACTGACATTTCTCGAAATCAAGTAAACAAAGTCCTCCTTTCCAATCAGCCTCCATTTTATTTCCAGCGTCTTTCTCCTGGCTTGGAACCAGAGCGGATTTTTCTTCCAACTCTTGCTAATGAAAAGGTGAATGAGCACCATCAGCCAGCCACCTGCATCTTATGCCCAAAAGCTCTCTGAAGGTAAATTAAGACCGACCCATTTGGCACTAAAGAGAATTGCACCTCTGTAACTGCTACTCTCATCTTGTTTTGCAGCCAGCTGGCAAATAAGAAGCACATTTACATGGACACGCACACACACAGACACACTTCTTGTTTCAAATGAAGTTTTAGGGAAAACCTGTGTTGTACACTGTGCTGAAAATGCTGATGAAAAATGAGTTTGAGAAAAACACGCAAAAAGAGCTAACCATCACTGTACCTGCCCAGTCCAATTTGCTACCAAACAGGCAGATGATGGACCCATAGCTCTGAGAACTGAACTTATTTTGAAATGAAGGACTCAGGGAAGTTTTTTACTTTGAAATGAAGGACTCAGGCATTCAAGTGGCAGAGAGAATAGCAGGATCTTCGCTCACAAGGTGTGAAAACCTAATCAGTGAAACAGCACAGTCTGTTCATATCAGTTTCCCAGCAACAAAGCCACCAATATTGGGATTGCCTATTAACATCAGTGGTTAAGGGTTTTTTTTTCCAATTTTTTGTTTGCTGCAGTGGGAAAAATAAAGGATGAGAAGCGTATCTCCCCTTATTTTCCTGCTGAATTACAGTTTGTGTGACCCCAGCCTTGTATTGTGAGTTGCAGTTTGCTGGAACCATAGACGGTCCATGCCTGTTTTAAAGAGAGATAGTACCATGAACAGTGTTGTTATGTTGTTGTCTTCCTCAGCTGGATTTCTCCTGAAGTAGAATCCTTCCAAAAAGATTGCTTTCCATCTCTAGGGAGGCCCATTATGAAGAGCAGCCCAGAGAACCTTCTTTGGAGATTTCAAGGCTATTGGTATTCATTCATATCCAAACTCTGGGTATACAACAGCTCTTCCTCTGGGTATTTCTTCTTCTCCTTCCTATGAATGGGTTAATTTTGCTGACAGACAATGTTTGCTTCTAGAAGCCAGTCTTTATAGTCAACTGTTTTTGTCCTTTGTTCTTAAGCTCTTGCTTTTAAAAACGCTGAGAATATGAATTTTAGATTCTATCCCATCCTTGAGATCCTTTTTTTTTTTTTGGTTAAGGGTCTTAGGCATTACAGAGATANTTTTTTTTTTTGGTTAAGGGTCTTAGGCATTACAGAGATATAATGCCATCCACCCCACCCTTCTATGTCAGCCCTTCAAGGTGGATCAAAGTAGATCAGACTAAGAAATCAATGCCATATAGAAAAAGTACTACTTTTATTGTAAATATATGGTATCAGAATCTTGCTAGCCAGAAAGATCTTCCCCTCCCTCCTTTTACTTTTATGAGAATTAGGAAGCTTGTCTGAGACATTTATTCTCATTATATTCTTGTCTCGGACTCAGAGCTCTTTTATCTGACCATTGCCTTGGTAGCTTCCTCCTGTCCCTCAAGGCCATTCCCTCTTTCCTCTACATCTTTGAATGGGCAGAACATTATATTGCATGACCTCTGCTGTCTCCACTGCCAATCTCTCGTCTTCTTCCATAAATTCCTTCGTACCCGACTTTCTTCCAAGGTGATCTTAGGTAAGAAAATCTAAGAGATTTTGAAAATTTTGAGGTTGCCCTTAAACTCCAGTACAGTTAAGGAGTCCTGTCCCACCATGGACTGGGTAAAAAGATAAAGGTAATGTCATACAGGCAGGACAGAAAAGTAGATGTTGCAGCATGTTTGTGCCATGGTTAGGGACAAGTAGCCTTTGTCACCTTCTTGTACTTTTTATTTTAAAAAAAATTAAGAAACTCTCTTGCTATCAGGTCATTGATGTATCTAGTACAATGATGGCAAAACTTTTGGGTTTTGCAAAATGCCAAACTTGACTCTGCTGGCATGTCACACATGCACCCAACAAAAGGAAAACAATTTTCTACCTTTCTCTCCTCCCTCTCCATCTAGGCCCTCGATGGCAATGTTGAGGCTGGGCCTGAAGTCAAAGGCTGGGTCTCGACTTCAATCCTAGCATCATCACTGCCACTCAAAAAGGTCACCTTGCATAGTTGAGTGGGAACTCATCTCCCACCCTCTGTGGCCCTGATCGCCAAATCTGGCTCTGCTTTGGTTAACCTTTTCCAATAAGCAACAGAATTGGAAGATCATTTAAAAGCAATTTATTAGAGTACTCTGATAAAATAGTGTCTCCCTAAGTAAAAGGGAGACAAGGCTTACATTTGCTTTTATAGTTAACACAACAAAGTGTTGTGGTGTTGTGTTCGTGAAGAATGAGACCCGGAGACAGCGTAACTTCAGCTCTTCTTTATTTAGTGCAGAAAGTCCGTCTTAACCAGGAGCCACGGCAGCTCTTTTTATAGAGAAGCTGCTCGCGGCTAGTGGCCAATGATGGCCTACTTGTTTTTCTGCTGCTTGAACTGGTCAATCATCGGCTGGCTATGATTGGCCAATCAAGCGTCGAGAAAAGGAACCAATCAGCTTTGGTATTCTTGTCCAATAGAAATAGCCTATTTGGAGTTATGTTAATATGGAACACCCCTCCCCTCTTGACTACCGTACGTAGGTCACGTAAGTAAGTGGGCTTTTAGGTTGCCTGGGTTGACCTGCGCAGTTTAGTGTGTCATCGTCTTCAGTGGGTTCGGACGGGATCGCTGTTCTTCCCGCCCTTCTCTGTGGAACCTCCTGGAAGATAGAGTCAGCCATGCCGTCCCACCCGGTCTACTCCGGGCTGGTAGCAGTCAGCTCGGCTCTCCCTTCCAAAATGACCTCTTGGTCTTCTTGTGCCTCCTGCTCCTCTTCGCGAAACTCTGTGGGTAGGTCAGTGTTTTTACTTGCATTTATTTGCAAATATTGTTTATTGTATATATTTTGATTTGTGGGGTTTCTTTTTCTACCGGGAGTTCCCCCCCTTATCTTGTTATTGAGGGTCTCCCCCTTCTCTGGTTGACTTATTGATATTTTTGTGTTAATGTTTGGTGCTGTTTCTGGTGTGTGTGTGAGTTGTTCTTCATGTCTGGGTGTGTCAGTGGTGCGTTCTAGCGTCGTGATCGTAGCTGGTCAAGGTGTCTCCACCAGGTTCTGCCATCATCTGTGTCTAGTCTATAGGACCGAGGTCCTGTTATTTGCATTATTTTTGCCAGTACCAACAGTGGGTGCCCAATGAGATTTTTTGCATAGACTAAGTTTCCTGGTTTCGAATGTGCGGTATCTGCTGGAGGAGTCGGTTGGTTTTTTTCAGAGGTGTATGTTGGGTGAACCTATCAAATTGCTGTGATCGTAATTTTCTTGCCCATTAGTTAATTCTGCTGGGCTTTTATTTGTAGTAGAGTTTGGTGTTATGTGTTGTATTGGTGAGCATTTCTCATTTTTTTCCTGAATGTCCCCTGCGTCTAATTTATCTAAAGTTTCTTTGGTATAGCCGCACCATGCGTTCCGCCCTTCCATTCATGGCTGTTCGGACCGTGCTGTCAAAGCATGTCTTATGCCATGTTCAGCGAGGAATTTTTCAAATGGTAGTGCCAGTAAACTATGGGGCCGTTATCTGAGACGAGCAAGTCCGGTAACCTGTGTGTGCGTGAATAGTTTTCGCAGTTGTTTAATAACTGCTTCTGGTGGTCGAGTTCATGAGGCTTACTTCTACCAATTGGAGTAAGCATCTACTATTGATTAAAAATGTATGTTTTTTTGTCGGCCCCGCGAAATCTATGTTGGATTCGTGACCCTTGGTGTTTGCCAGTCTAAGATAGGTGAAGGGGTGCAGGTTGGGAAGTTTTGCATTTCCCGCAGGTTTTAACTCATTTCCCAAAATCCTTGTCATCCCTGACCACCATATATAGCTCCTGGCCAGGATTTCATTCGTACAATGCACGGGTGGCCTTCATGCCAACATCGACAGTCATTTTTTCTTGTAATGGTTTCTAGGTATTACTACCCGATCACCCCATAGAATGCAACCTTTTAGCAATGACAGTTCAGTTTGCCTATTCTTGAACGGTTTAAAAGTAATGTCTGTCTCGTTTTCCAGCCACCCTTTTCCTACCCAGTTTAAAACTTGTGACAAGGTTTTGTCTCTTGCGGTCATTCTCGCAATGTCCGCTGCGGTTATTGCGTAGCGTTTGACACAGTCTCAATCTGTAGGGTGGATGTGGTTGGTGCCAGATTAGTTTCTAGGTCTGGTAGGGAGTGCGGCTCAATGCATTGGCTTGGAAAATGTCTTTACCGGGGTCAGTGGATCAATTTATAGTTGTAGGCTGCAAGGAACTCAGACCACCTTGTCATTCTTGGGGATAGTATTTGGGGTGGCTCTGTTTTCCAGATAGTATTCCCAATAGGCGGTTTGTGATTTGTAACAAGGGTAAAAAGTCCTACCATAAAGGTATTCGTGGAACCGTTTTGACGCTGGGATATTGCCGCTAATGCCTCTCTGTCCAATTGATTATAGTTTTGTTCAGTTTTGAGAGTGGTTTTGGAGTTAGAACATGATGGGTGCTTCTCTCCATCAGGCCAGGATGTGGCTAAGTACGGCTCTGACGCTGAATGGTGTGATGCGTCGCAGTGACTGTCAATGGTAATGTCTCGCTGAATTGCATCAATACCAAGTCGGAGGTGATTAGGTCTTTATCCTCTGGAACGCTGTCTCTTCACGTCGTCCCCAGGTCCAGGTGGCTGTTTTGTCAAAGCCTATATAGTGGTTCCACTATTGTTGCCTTCTGTGGAAGAAAAACATTGCAAAAATGTATAAGTCCCAAGAATGCTTTGCAACTCTACCTTGTTTTTAGGTCTAGGCGCTTTCTTTGATTGCCTTAATTTTTTTCTTTTTTTTTTACCTTGAGTCCCGCCTTTTGGAACCTTTGTAACACCACTCTGAGATGGGCTTTCTAGTTGTCTCTTGTCGCCTAGCTGAGACTAACACATCATCAAAGTAATGGGACTACTCCTTTTATCCTTGTAATAATAGTTCCATTAGGCTTTGGAACACCCCTGGAGGCTATGCTGACTCTGATTGCAGCCTTTTTGACATTTGAAGGCTCCTCTTTAATGAGTCACGATCGTTATGTGCCTCTGCTGTTTCAGGGTCTACTTGCAATTGTTGAATGTTTGGGCCAAGGTTGCAGCTTTGCAAAGACCTTGCCTCTCCCCAATGAGTGCAGTAGATGTTGCACTACCCGGACAGGATTACGCCACTTTTGTTGTAGCGCATGGTTTAGGGTAACCTTGTAATCCCCACAGATTCATCACAGCGGCCCATCGGCTTAATTGGGGTCACAATTGGGCGTCTCCATTTGGTTGTGATCAATCGGTTTCCAAATGCCTAAGCTTTCCATCGAAGACCATCCTGGAACTCTCTCATCAGGTTCTGCCTCCCAGTTGCCGTTTGGCAAATGCAGTTAATTTGCCGGTCACTCCGATTCCTAGAGTTCGAACCCACTGAGCCCAATAGGCTTGGTCGGTTTCGGTCTACGATGGTTAGAGGCAAAGATTTGCATGGTGTTCTTTTGAAAGTTATCTGGAAGTGTCCAAGTCCAACTACTGGTATTTCTGTTCCTT
Source organism: Laticauda laticaudata (assembly GCA_004320025.1). Taxonomy (NCBI): domain Eukaryota; kingdom Metazoa; phylum Chordata; class Lepidosauria; order Squamata; family Elapidae; genus Laticauda; species Laticauda laticaudata. The sequence continues at coordinate 4,704 of BHFT01024866.1, read as the reverse complement.
GGTAGTCTTTAGATTAGTGATTGTGTTCTATAGTTCAGCTGTGCCAATATGCGGTTATTAGTCTTTAATGGTATTCCATGATACCCATCATAGTATGAGTCTGCGAAATCGACCTCATTTTACATTTCTTGGCCTCGATCCGGACTGGCTACATGTAGCTTTTTCCGGCCATTTGTTTGCGTCTAGAGTGACCGATGGTGATGGTTTGGTGTGTTTTCCTCTTTCCTACAGCTCTTGTTTAGCCACTTGACTTTGCTTTGTGGATCTCTTGCTGCTTCCAACATTTGCCTCTCTTTATATTTTGGATGGTGGCGTTGTCCTACATCTGGAGGCTGGTAGCTTTTTGGTTTGGCATACTTGTGCGATTGAAACCTGTCCTCTTGTAGTACCAGCACACGGCATCTAAGAACCAGCACTCAAGAATGGGAAGTGGTTCTCCATCCGCCACCCGGCACACTGAACTCCAACTTACGACCTTTTCTTCAGTTGCCATTCTCGTTCAGCCTGCAGTCTGGTGGATCTCCTCTTCATTGTTCATCATCGGATTCCAGTCGATCCACTGTCTGTGTAGTGTGCGGTGGTATTTGTGTGCGACTCTCTGGCCTTCTTCCTGGTGCTTGGTCAAATCGGGACAGTGGACTTCGGGTGAATGCAATTCATCTGTTGCATTTTGACCGTTGATTTTTTGGTTTGCTTCTGCTCTGTGGCTTCAGAAATAGCCTCAGTATCTGTAATCTATGGCCCGGGTTAGAGCCGGCTGTAGGGTGAGGGTCTCTTAGTCTGGAACCACGTGCATCCCTCCCATTGGCTTTTGTCCCATGTTTAGGAATTTGCTGCTCCTCCAATGTCCTGATTGCTGCTACGAAGTCGCGAGCTCTACCTTCTCTCTGGTCTCGTTTGTAAAATTTATATCTCCGAATAAGGGCTGGGAGACAGTCGGGTGCATAGTTGAGCCTTTCAGCCAGCTTCTCTAGATCTTGGCAGGCCATCTGTTTTCACATCTTTTGCCAGTGCCTTGGCCATCTTGAACACTGTGGGCCCCAGTGCAATCAGGACACACAGCTCTTTTCGGTTGGTATGAGATTCCTTGAAGATCGTTAACTTTCCAGCGAACATGAGGATTCTATCAAGGTAGGATTCCCAGTCCTCTGTTGTGGATGAAATGGTGCGGGTGGTGAAGTTGGTTTCAGGCCATTTCGTCCTGCTCAGTTCTGATGCCATGTGCCGAGCTGTCTCCTCTCTCAGTGTCCCACCTTCGACTCCATGTTGTGTTTCAAGAAGAATGAGACCCGGAGCGAGCGGTGAACTCTCAGTTCTTTGTTTAGTGCAAGAAAGTCCATCTTAACCAGGATCCATGGCCAAGCTCTTTTTGTGATAGAAGCTGCTCCAGCTAGATGGCCCAATGATGGGTATTGTTTTTTCTGCCTGCTTGAACTGGCGCAAATCATAGGCTGGCCCTATTTATTGGCCAATGCAGCGTCCTAGAAAAAGGAACGCAATCAGCTGTTGAGATTCTTGCAATAGGAATAGCCTATTTGGAGTATGTTAAATATGGAACACAAAGAACTTCAAAGCAAATATTGATTGATTTAGAAATTAGTCACCTGTCAGTTAGAGCACTAGAATCAAAGCATCCAATAAAAATGTGAGCATGAGCCATAAAAAGATCATTGTATTCTGAGTAAAAGTAAAATTAAACATTTGCAAAGGGGAAAACATCAAAATGGGTATGGTCAGGGTCGAGTCAAATTTTTGTTACTACGCGGTTTCTGTCGGGCTTAGCCTTGGGTGGGCATGGCAAGGGAAGGATACTGCTGGAAAATCCTCCAGTCAGGGTGGCATTTGCTGGTTTTCTGAACTATTCAAATTTCAGCTACCGGTTCTCCAGAACTGGTCAGAACCTGCATGAATACCACCTCTGGTCTGGGTAAGGCGTACAATTCGCAGCGCTTCCAGGCTGGGCTCAATATTTTCTTTGTTCATGAAGGCTTGAGAACCAGCTGGAAACAAAAACGGTTAAAGCCATGTCACACTTGAACCAACGGATGCAAAGAGGATGTAAACGGACAAAAAGCACTTCCATCCATTGGAAAACGCAAATCGCATCCGTTGTGTACTCACTGACATACGTGTTTCATATTGCTCTATCCGTAAAACATCCATATCTACTGCTATTTCATCTAGCTCAAAAAGTTTTTGGAAAGCTGGCACCAAAACTTTTTTGAGCCAGATGAACTTTCTGCTGTGTAACGATCTTACATCCGCAACACATACGGGCAACAAACAAGCAAAAGTCCGTTGTCATCCGTTACACGTTCCGTTGTAATCCGTGTCTGCATCTCTGGCCATCCGGCGCCACTTCACATCCACTTGCAGCTGAAAATGGAAAGAGGGAGAAACAAAAGAATGCGGAACGTCCACACAGCGTTAGTAGCACGGGACAATAGAAGTGATGTAAGCGCGATGCATCTCGTATAATGAAGCATTCAAAACAGACAAAACGTCATATATGGGACATACTAGGAATATTTAGGATCTGCGAGAGTGTCTAGAGTATGTGGAAGGCACCTAGCCGAAAAACTGACATTTCCTAATAAAAAGGGGGAGGAAATTCACCTTGGATCTCACTTTCAGTCCAGAAGCACCTGGTGTGCAGATCTTTTCAGCTTGCTCTTGCTCTTCCACATCATTCCATTGATCTCCACCATGGATCATGACACACTCCTTTTGGTAGCCGCCATTATTCAACACCTGAACCAAGCCCCTCTTTTCAGACTGTTTCACTTTTTCTACGCAAGGGAAAGAAGGAGACATCAACGACGCTGTCTGAGTCCCAAAGATGGATCAGAGAAGAGTGGAGTTTGGACTCCTATGCACAGCTGATGCGTGACGCTGAGGAATGAAACCCTCGTCATTCAGCACTTCACGAGATGCCACCAGCCATGGTTTGATAAAGTTGATGGGACGTCTGAGACCAGGTTGACCAAGGCAAACAGCAACTTCTGTCCCAGCCTGGACCCTGGACTGAAGGTGGCACTGACTCTGCGCCATCTGGCCTCTGGACCTGTTACAGGAAACAATGCGTATGCCTGGAGGGTGCCACACAACACCATCAGCATTGTGGTCAGAGAAGTGGTGCAGGCCATCATCGAAGAAATACCGTGGAGGAGCTCCTTCAGTGCCCCACCACTTGAAGAAGGCTGGAGGAAAGTTGCAGAGCAAGTGGTATCAAGAGGTGGAACTTTCCCCACACCGTTGGAGCCATAGATGGGAAGCACATGGCCTTGCAAAGCTCCAGCCAACTTCAGGGCTCCCAATTATTACAAACTAACAAGGGCCTTCTTTCAGCAATCATCCTCTTTGCACATGGTCGATGCTGACGACAACTTCATGTATCATAGATGCTTCAGGCAATGGGTCAGCTTCAGATTGCCCAGATGATACAACGAAGTGACCTCAAGGGGTGGGCGGGAACGCAAACCTCATCATGGGTTCCAGATCCAGATCCCCTACCCAACGACACACAAGATGTGTGCCCTACTCTCATCGTGGGTGATACGCCTTCTCCCTCAGAACCTACCTCATGAAGCCCTACACTTCCAGATAAACTCACCCGTGAAGAGAGGATCTTCAAACTAGCAGGCTTGTCCAGGGCAAGACGGGGTGTGGAGAAGCGCCTTTGGCATCCTGGCCAACAGGTTCCAGGTACTTCTTACCACCAGCAGCATTGCCCAACAACCCGTGAGGAGCATCAGGAAGATTGCTGCATCCTGCACAACTCATGCGCACCCGCACTACCAGTGTTTGCAGAAACAGGCTTGTGGATGCGTCAACCAAGGCAATGGGGACATGGAGCCTGGTTGGAATGGAGCAAGGAACTAAACTGATAGACACTGTGGATGTGCAAGGTCCCAACAGGCTTCACGTGAAAGGGAAGAAGCCAGCGCAAATCTCCTGAAACACTGCGTGCAACTCCCCCAGCTGTTTTGAGCAGTAGAGTGCAAGGGACCAGGAATGATAGATGATTAATGATGCTTTTCCTTGAAGCCCTGTCGCATAAACACTAGATGAGATTGTGCCCATGATGTTGAGTGTCTTCAAATGGAATTAGAGGCATTAAGATAAGAAGTTTTTGTTTATGTTGACAATGTGTTGATCAATGATTAAATTGTTTATGTGATAATAAAGGGCCCATATGTGTGGCAGCTGGAGGGTGGGCCATACAGTCCCACTATGCTTGCACTGGAGGTTTATCTATTCCACAATTATCCTTATCCGCAGCTATCCTTACCCATCCCACAGCTATCCTTACCTGTCCCCACAGCATATCCTTACCCATCCCACAGCTATCCATCCCACAGCTATTCCTTACCCATCCCACAACTACTTACCTATTCCCACAAGCATGCAATAGGCTTTACCCTTTTTTTCAAAGTTTCCCCAAACCACTTTATTAAGTAAAAAAATGAACCAAGTGTGTGAAGCAAAGATAACCTTTATTCAATAACAAACTGTATGACTTTATTAAAAAGCAAAATGACCCCAAGTAAAGTGTCTTGTTAAGCCAAAGATAAGGTGAACCGGTAACAACTCAGTCTCGGCACTCTTCTCAGGTCACTCTGAGGTGTGCCCATGGTCACTCTTTGAGGCGTGGCCATGGTCAGATGTAAAGGGGCAGGGACTGTGGAAGGTTATCTTCTCTCT
>BHFT01024865.1:36487-47290 GCA_004320025.1 Laticauda laticaudata | reverse complement strand
ATGGCAAGTGTTTCTCTCCGTTTTACATCCTCTTTCCATCCGTTGGTGCTGTGTTACATGGGCTTAACACAAAAAAAGTCTCCAGTAGCTTAGATATGCATGTGTGTGTGTGTGCAGGGAATTGAAGAAGCTTCTTTGATGAGAAGCGAAACATTTTCAAAGAAAAAAACTAAAAAAAGCCCATTTGCCTTTGGAAAAGCATCTTTGGGACAACCATGACCTGGATGATTGAGAATCTCCACAGACATTCAGCCATTTAAGATATGCTAGATTCAATTACAACCCTTCCACCTCCCAAATAAATTGACTCTGTCTAGACTAAAAGCATTGAGAGTCCATGGGATGAGGCAGAAATATCTTCTCCATCTGATTGTTGGCTTGAGATTGGAATCCTTTTTTTAAAAATACCTTTTTTCTGGTTTGCACATGCAGTAACATCTTTCTTTGACCCTGTTGTTCTTTAGGGTTGGACACAGGTTTCCTGTCACATACATACTCCCCCACTCATGAGTGAGAGAAGTCTTAATTAATGAAGCATTGTTCCACCACTTTTCTAAAAGAAAGGTTGAGGTGAGTAAATTCTGATAGGAAGGAGATGGAACAGAAGTTTTTATGTCAACAGTTTTCTGCTTACTCAAGGATGAGTTGAGGGCCAAAGGAATCTTTTTTGACTGCTGATAGAAAACTCTAGTGCTGCCATTGAAATTGTAAGGAATGAAAATAGATTTTTTTGGGCTAGTTTGCACTGTGAGGATCTTCTCAATATGGCTGTGAGCAAAATGTGGATCAGTACTGCTGTTCATATCTCCCCCCCCCCAATCTATTGGAGCCCAACAGAGAGGAATCTAGGAATTCAGAGAGGAAGTAAGGAATTCTGGTTATTTGGTGANCCCCCCCCCCAATCTATTGGAGCCCAACAGAGAGGAATCTAGGAATTCAGAGAGGAAGTAAGGAATTCTGGTTATTTGGTGACTTATCAATATAATAGCTGATTTTAAAAACACACACACGCCAGACAGAATGAGTGGGGAAAGAAAGCAAGTCACTCCCAGCTGAGACATGGATTCCCTCTTCCTGTAAAATTGTTTTTTTTACAGTTAATAAAATGGTCATATTTTAAATTAAAAGTCCCTTGGGGAGAGATGTGTACTTTGTGAGCCATCACTTCCATGATGGCTTCATTGTTTGTGTTATTGTTACCATGAAAAAAATAGCACTGATTATACCTCTTGTGGTCCATTAAAGTAACTGGAACGGAAAGAGCTGTTCTGTAAAATTTCCTTTCACATTTTTATTGTTGTTTTATTGAAGAGTTGAGAGATGAGGATGAACTACTCAGTTGGAAGGCTTGAGTTACTATTTCACCCCTCAAAGTGTGTATTTTAAAAAGTCTTTTCCGATCTTTCTATAAATTGGTTGAGTTTATGAATGTTTTTGAATAAAACAGATTTTTGCCCTCAAGTTAAAAAAATAACTTTGGTATCTATTTCTTTATAGGGATATGTGTGAAGCATTATGTAACTCCTAAAGCTTAGGCAACAGTTAATAAATAACACTGATATATTTAAAGCCTGGGATAAATACAGAAATAAGTGGAAGATAAATATTTACCCAGGATAATTTTGAATCATGGTACAGATGTTGAGAAATCAGTAAGTTGACAGCCAATGGAGAAGTTTACTGCAGGATAAAGAACTATTTGGTAAACTAGGAAAAAGGAAAGCAAGGTATAAAGAAACTATATAAGATAGTTTTAGGCATAAATGATGGAAAATTTTTGTAAACATATTTGGCACTGAGGTCTAGGCATGATATATGTCAGAACATTTTAGGAGGAAATGCCTAAGTTATTCAGCTTTTATTGTGTGTGTCTTTCTGAATGGCAATTCCTGTTTATGAGAAGTTCAGCAGAAGTTCAGAACATTGCTGATGTACATGACACTTGCAAAATTAAATATCCAAGTTTGCCTGCAATCATAAATTAGAAATGCAAAGCATTCTTGATTCCCCAGGAATCGACAAAGTCCTGCTGTCGCCTTCTCCTGACTGGTTGTAATCTGTTTCTCCAACCAGCAGGCATGGTTAATCCAACTTGAATGGCTTCATTGATGGATTGGTGATTCACATAAAACCAATATGCTGGTGTGGTATTCTGGAAGCAAGCAAAATTAGCAACTAAGAATAAGCAATGGCTTCTGACTTTGCTTCTTAAGAGAGGAATAAGTCAATGCTGAACATAACCTTGATGAAACTATGGAATTGCTTCTATACCCAGGAAGACTTACCTGAGGCATTCATTTCCCCCAAAGGCCAGCAAGTGTTAAGATGCTGTAATCTTTGACCGAAGCCACTGTATATAAATAGTTTGAAAGGCAGAACATGCCAATTTGAATTTCTACCTGAAGTTATATTGCCCTCCAGCTGGAAGGCCCTGGCAGGGAGTGGCATCAGGAACAAATTGTACCGCAAATGGTATGTTCTTAAATGATCCAGCAAAAGATAATTTATTTAAAAAGCAGACATATATTTTGTTGTAAGAGATTGGGGTTGCTGTGTAAAATGTTCTGGCAGTATCGTTGGAAAGTCTTTCCAGCTCAGACAATAATGAAACGATTAATTAAGGCCTTTAAAAGAACAGAGACAGATATGATGGAAGAAAAACTATGATAAAGAAATGGATCTATTTCTGCAATGGAATTACTTTAGATTGTGTTAGAGCAGGGGTGTCAAACTTGATTTCATTGAGGGCCACATCAGGGTTGTATTTGATCTCAGGGATCCAGGATGGGCGTGGCCAGGGTGAGCATGTCACTTATGTCGGGGGTATCTGTGGTGGCCCAAGTGCTCTGCCAGAAAAACAGGCTTACGAGCTCTGTTTCTGGCTGCAACAGCCTCCTGCAACCCCATGCCAGCAAAAATGGAGCTTGGGAGGGCAAGCGTGACCCTGCAGGCCAGATCGAAGCACCCCACAGGCTGGATGTGGCCAGCGGTCCTTGAGTTTGACACATCTGTGTTAGAGCATCTTCTATAATCTTAGAAGGTTAGAAATACACCTGCTATAGTATAACATGGAATGCTTCTCAAGTTTTTTTTTAAGGTGAAGCTGCATGGATACTCGAAGGTGCTGGATTCTGGTTTAGGTACCAAATATTAAATCAAGTAAAGATGAATTGGGGAGGATATTTTCCCAGTGAGCATTGCTATGACCTGGGGCCAGAAAGATCACATTATCATTTAGAGAGCTGACACGGCCATGCAATCCCACTCAATGGGAGATGAACAATGGGATAACTTGTTTGACAGAACCCCAGTCCTCAGTACAAGAATGACCAAAGAATTGGTTGGGTTTATGACCAGATGGCCCCAGACTCTCACTGGAACTCAAGTGAGCCACAGTGGTTTTCTTGTTGGTATTGAGATTGCCATGGGAAAGGTCTAGGTTTCTGTTTTGGAAAGATGTAGCCTTGGTAGGAACAGAAGGACCTATGAAAAAGAATACAATAAAGATGTAACATACTTAATAGTCCATGTCACTACTGCTATGAGGTTAGCCTTTGCGCAAAGATGGAAAGGTAATGAAATGCCAGAGGGGATGGAAATAATTAGGAAAATTTGGACATGTGCTGAAATGGACAAAGTAACTCAATAATTAAAAAATAAGACTGAATCTAATTACTACAAAATTTGAGAGAAGTTTTACCACTGATTGAAAAAAAGAAAGGAATGTGTATTAAAAATAACTAAAGTTTATACATATTTGTAAATTTGTATTATTTGTTATATGTGTCATTTGGTGATATAAGACAACCTGCCAGGTTTTAGTTACAGGTTAATGTAACGTTTAGGGTAGCTTTAGCTCTTCAATTCCATCCCTGATTTAAATCCTAAATGGAGAAAGTTGTATTATACCTGGTCCCTGTATCAATGCTCAAAAATGGACTAGCAAAAGTGACATCAATAGGAAACAAAGAATGCCTTTCATGAAGCAAAATGTTTTGAACATGACTTTAGAAGCCCTGTAGCCATAAAAACCCAATGTTTTTACATGTTAATGTTGGAGAGTCACTAGTAGTGAGTCCATTTAAGTAATCCACTTCATGATGATAAATACAATCATAAGCCAAAGTATTGATTTCTGCCACAGCATTGTCCTTCTGCCCATAGCGATAACAAGTATCTTTTCTGTTATATTTATGAATCTATTTATCAAATCATCAATGTTCACATTATATGGCCTATTCTGTTATTCTGCGCATACAACCGCACCAACATCATTACATAATTTCTGCTCACAAACGCTTTGTCACTTGTTTCTGAAAACCAAATGGCTTTATATGAAGAAGAATGTAAGGGAATACACTTAGTATGGGCATGCCATCATTTTTGTCTGTTACTTAGCCAGTAAGACTTAAAGCAGCCTCTTTTGCAAACACTTCCCATAGTTTTTGCACACATACACATTATGTACATGCTTCAGAAATGATTACAAAGAGGACCTTCAAAACACAAGGGATGGATAGCTAAACAATTCTTTAGAACAACTGGTTTATGGCAACAAGTAATTAAAATTGTCACATTTTTCAAAAGACCACTGCATCTGCTTTTGGCTTTGTGCAATAGACTAAAAGTGACTGGCTAAAAAATTGCTCTGTTGGCATTCCCATGTTCCAAAGCAGCTTGAATCACTTTTTAAAAATTTGTATAAGCTGCATGTATAGGCTGACTATACCATGTATACTCATGACATTGCACTGATGTCTTATTTTACTACATGTAGACATCTGGGAGAGCTTACAAGTTTCATGTTAAATGTATGTAATCAACATTCGTGCCAGGACCATGGCATATTCAAAAGTGATGTCAGAGAAAAGAAAGTTGAAAGATTCCACAATAAAGCAATGACATGGACCTCTGCCTAATTCAAAAATGTCATTTTGGAACCACATTGTTTAAAAATTTCCAGACTGCAAGCAAATAAAGCAAAAGTTTTGTAACATATGATTGAAATGGTATAGAAACTCGAGTAGATAAATAAAACAAATGTGACTTGGGTGAAGGCTGCCTCTCTGAATTGGCTGAGATATTTGGAAAAAGAGAATTAAATTAGTTCCTTTGTGATCCAGAGTATTGTAAAGCGGGGGGATTGCTGCCATGATCAGCATCAGGGCCAGGCTAGGCTAGTAACTTGGAAAATACACAAAGGGTGTATATGTGTGTGTATAATTTAATTATACACAGGCAGGTGTCCAGAAATACCATCTAGAGTTATAACTTGGCAACTTTTAAAAACATTTTTGTTTGGTCAGCTCAGAATTCTGTCAAGTAAATTGTAGGCAGTGGTTTTGGGAAAAGGAGGGAAGATGTACAGTTATGGGGTAACTTGTCCAAAATTCTCAGCAGGAAAATCATCTCTTTAAGGAATGGGCAGTTGAGAAATAGGAAACATAAATGAATATAAAATACATAATTTTATGGGGTAATCACATGGGAGGGGACAGAAAAGGGCCAGGATTACCTGTTACTATTCCAAAGATACTCCAGTCAGTTTATTTTCTTAGATAATAAACTCACAGCCACTCCTTCCTATTGGGAAATGTTAGCAAACTGAGGATACAATGCTGAATCAATATATTTTGAAGGAAAATAGTAAGTAATAATATCATGATTTTTAATGACAGCAGGCCTTAGACATGTCCCATCACTATGGCTATTCTACCTGGCTTTCAAAAATCCCAACAGTACTAGACGGCAGAAAAAACCTACAGAAAACACTGTTTCCATTTCATTGTTATTTGGATTTTGGCAGCCCAAGTATGGTATCTCCAATTATTGCCAGGAAATGGGACAGAACCAAACATGGCTATTAGATCTGTTGCTTCTCTGCAATGGATACACTACTGTGGATGGAGAGACATGGGAAAACAATAAACTCTTGAACACACATCTAAAAATCCACATTGGGGGAAAAATATACCTAGTTATATCTTCATAATGACTTGTATTTCTTTTTTCATTCTTAAAATACTCCTATGGGATGATAAAACTACTCAGAGGAATTTCACATCTGGTATCCTTGCTGGAAAAGTATGCAGAGTCCCATTGATTTCCCATGCTTTGGGGACTTCTGCTTGTATGCTGAGGTATCAAGTATCTCACATGTAACCTTATGAACATCCAAGCAACATTAACAGCCAATTGGTCACAGGTGTCTATAACACTCATGATATCAAAATAATGGCACATCATGACATAATCTCACAAAAAGGTAACTTAAAACTGAATGATACCATCGAACCCAAATCAGTTTGTGCCTCGTGTTCCGTGCATCCTTTGCCACCTGTGGATGCCAGCATCTCTAGCCCTTTTGTAAATTAAGAACCAGAATGCCTGAATTGCACAACCATTTTCAGGGAATCTTCCCAGTAGTTTTGATTGACCAAAAGTCTTGTTATGTAGCTATGGATAATCCTCGTTTAGTGATGGCAATTAATTCTGATGACTCAGTTGAAATTGTTGCTAAGTGAATATGTGAGAGAGATGCTGCGAAGAGCAATAGTTGCTGCCACCTCATTCAGATAACATTCAACAGTATTCTATGCCTGGCCTGTTTTTCCTTCTTTCTTTCCCCCTTTGCAGAATGGAGAGATTGCCTAAGCAAGTTGTCTCCGTCTGAGCTGCTTTTCTCTGAGGCACAGGCTAATTGCAAGTTAACAAACTCAAGTCAGTGACATTAATTAGTTAACTAGAAGCTTCCCCTGGCTGGCAGCTACTGCCTGAAACTGACCGGACCAGTTAATCAGTTTCTCACTGAAGGCTTTTAAAATTGTCCTAAATGCTGCATTGATTGGGAAATGATTTTTCATTATCAACATATTTGCAAATAGAAATTATTTGAGGCAGTTGTTAAACAAGGACTACTAGTTTATTTTTATACATGATCTTCTTGAGACTTTTGGGTCCATGGTATGAAGGTTCAGTGTTGGAAAGCAACAACAAAAGTTTCTAATAACTCCTGCCCATCTGCCTCAAGAATCCCTTTGTCTTATCATCAATCCAACCCCTTCCAAGTTCAAAACTATATGGAGAGTTTCCAAGTTAGCAATCCTATTCCCAGACCATCCCTTTGATTTGGGATCAAAGTCAGCCTTGATCATTTTTCAGATCTTTGTAATCATGAATGGCGAGATCACTTGTAAGGATTCTTTGACTCATGGCTAATTGAGGTACATATCCCTTTCCAAGGCAATTTGATTCCTCATACATCAGTGTGTTCTTCTGCCCCCTATTGGCAGGAGTCAGCACAGCACACTGCATGAATAAAGGATACTGGAGCAGCCAGGAGACCAAGAACTTATCAGAGAAATGTCGTTGAAGTCGCATGAACAGGACCCTCTCTAATCCTTCCTTCCTCCCTCACCCCCCTCCAAGATAGAATTAAAACCATAGGCATATCTTTTATCTACTTTTTTGAGGCAGAGTCACTACGCTCTACTAGTACAAGAAATACTGAGATGAGTATGAACAAGTAGATGATAGCCTGGCTCAGATTTGGAAGGCATGTGCAAGTCACAGTAGTTTAAAGTTAAACTCAGTGGATGACAATGAGATTCCCACCAAAGTGCTTCAAAACTTGCCTTATCTTGCCTTGGGAGGCATTTCTATGTCCACTGAGAAATCTATTAAATTTCTCTGGGGGCCATTTCAACATTATAGCTTTAATGGAGGCATGTTACAGATCAGCGAAGTGCACCATTTAAAACAGCAATGTTTCAAGTATCGAGGCTGCTTGACACTTGCCAGGATGTGAATAGGGGCAGCATTAATATAGTTCAGAATGAAATGAGTTAGGAGAATGCTTGCCTTCAGTTTTCCCTTTGTTCCCCCCCCCAGGGGAGGGCAGGACAAGGGGGGGGGTTTTTTATACCAAAGAACCAAAGATGGGACCTCAGGAGTCTAAACCACTAAGCAGTCATAAAAGCTGTTGAGCAGAACTTGTTGAAGTTTGCAATTTGGCAACTTTCCAAGCTAAATAAGTTGCCCATTTTCCTTGCTGGAAGAGTCACAAATTGGCAAATAAGAGCTGAGGCTGAAGGAAGAAAGCTTTCCCCCCCTAAATGTTCCTCTCCTTTCTCCAAGGGAGACAATTCTCAGGGTCACACTGGGTCTGCTTGCAGCTGTACCCCTAAAGACTGTCCCCCCTCCCAAAATAAGACTTACTTGTTGGGCCAGAAAAGTAGAAAAGACAGCAATTCATTGCAACAAACCAAACCCAGGGCTTTATGCTACAGTAGCCCTCAACTTATGACCACAATTGAGCCCGTTTTTTGTTGCTAAGTGAGACAGTCCTTAAGTGAATTTTACTCCATTTTGTGACCTTTCTTGCAATAGTCGTTAAGTGAATCACTGCACTTGTTAAGTTAGTAACACGGTTGTAAAGTGAATCTGGCTTCCCCATTGATTTCGCATGTCAGAAGGTCGCAAAAGGGGATCATGTGACCCTGGGACACTGCAACCATCATAAATATGAGCCAGTGGCCAAGCATCCAAATTTGGAACCTATGATCATGGGGTTGCTGCATGAGTTGTGTGAAAAAGGATCATAGGTCACAGTTGTAATGATGTTGTAATTTTGAATGGTCACTAAACAAGTCATGGGTGGCAAACTCACAATATCATGTGGCCAGAGCTGGGGTGGGTGTGGCTTATGCGTGATGCATCTGGCCCATGGGCCGCCATTTTGACACCCCTGTTGTAATTCAAGGACTACCTGTATTTGGAGCTCTTGCCTCACAATCCAGGAGGCTGTGGGTTTAATCCTAGATAGAAGCTAATATTTGGAATAGACTCTCCTGTTCAAGCAGGGGGTTGGACTAGATGACCGCCAAGATCCCTTCCAACTCCATTATTTTATGATTTATTGGAGGCTCCTCTGTTCCTTTCCCCACTGAACTTTGGGCCCTGAGTGTGGAGGAAGGAAGTCCACGGTAATTTTATTAGGATGGATGATCCCAGCCTGAAATGATGGCTTCCCCAGTCCCTGACAGACAGGAAGACAGACCGAGCGCAGGCATAAATGAGCCTTATCATTTCTTTTATTGTTATCAAGGAGCGAGGGAGGGAGGGAGAAAAGGTGCTATGTTGGGGGCAAAGCAGACAGTCCTTGGTGTCAGCAAGAAAGAGAGGGCGAGAGTCTAGCATGGTCGGACAAACAGTGGACAAGGGTCAGCGAATGGAGGGGGGCAGGGGGTTGCCCTGTGGGTCATGCCAGTCGGGGGAAGGTGGGTCCTGTTCCCCTTCCATGCCGGTGTCTCTATGGCTCGGAACGTCAGTCACTGTTTGAAGAGAGGCAGGGAAGAATAGCAGGGCCGCAAGACGGAAGAAGGTCTCCCTCCCTCCTTCCCCAGGCTACAGTGTTTTGTTTCAAGCTGGGCCTTCTTCCGCTTGACAGAATGGGAACTGGCCAAGGTCTGTTTCTGTGTGTACAAGTTTGCCGGAGGAAAGAAAGGACCCGACCTTTTGATTGTTCTTCCAAACCCAAAGGGCCCACGCTTCTACGGTACACGCCCTACAGCATAGGCCGTCACCCAACTGGGGTGCATGCCAAGGGATTTACAAGCATCTGGAATTCTATGTGCTGTGGGGTGGGGCTGGCTGGAGGTGTGGGGGCTGCTTAATCCCCCAGGAAAAGAACAACCTGGCCTCTTGGCTAGCGTCCCCGTTCAACTGGGGAGAGGTGGGGGCCCAACTCTGTAGAAATAGCAGAGGGAAGGGGGAGAGGTCACATTACCGTGACAACGGCACAGTTAACCCAAAGGATGGTCTACAGGCAGAAGGAGATGCCAGCCGTTCCCCCCAACCCCGATGCTCTCACTCTCTTAGCCAACTGGTCATTTTCAGGCAAGCTGATGGGGCCTCCTCATGTTTTTCTTTGCTTACAGGACAGACAGTTCTGCAGATTGGGAAAACATGGACGAAGAAGGGCTGGGTCAGCCTGTTGCTGCTGCTCAGCGCAAGAGGAACTGGAGGACATGGACAAATGGGGCACAGTACTTGCTCTGCCAGTCTCTTATTTGAGGTGCCGTGGTGAGGAGCCCAAGGGGAACCCCGTTGCATGGAAGCGCAGTAAGGAGAGGGGCCAGCACGGCAGAGGGGGAGAGGGGGGGTGTTGACAGGGAGGGACCTTAGGGGATATGTACATGGAGGTGCTGGCCAGCATTATTGCAGTAGGGACTCTTTCAGGAGGCCCTGTCTTCTGTCCTGCACACACATATACACCCCCCACTTCTCAGTGCAAGTGGACAATGGCTTGTATGAGTAAGGGGGGCAATGGCCCCCTTAGCTCTGGGATGAAGGAGAATTGCTTGCTGATCAGTCCCTGAGGTACCAGAACTGCCTCCCTTGCCAATGCGCCACAGAGTCCTGGGGAGGCACTTCCACTCCCCAACCTTTCGTACCTCGGAAGATGAGACCGACACGCACATGTACGCACAGGCACACCCCAAGTAGNACATGCACGCACAGGCACACCCCAAGTAGCACGCCCCCCCCATCCAGCCCCCTGCGGGAGCCCAGCACTTGTGCAGATTTGGCTGAGATCCCGAGAGGGTGGACAGCAGGCATGCCCGATGTGTGGGGATGCAGAAGGGTGGGCTTCTCCCCTTCCTCTTCTCAGAAAAATGATTCCATTTCCTGTCACAAAGAAAAAAGGATGGGGAAGAAGAGTAAAATGCTCCCTTCAATGGGCCTGGGTGCCTTGTGAGATTGCCGGGACTGGTTGCTAGTTACCGGGGGGGGGGGGGGGGG